>CAHIKZ030005622.1:1645000-1830000 GCA_903632075.3 Acanthosepion pharaonis | reverse complement strand
AAATGTAACAAAAATAAATAAATGCGAAGGTAAAAATGTAAGAAAGAGAGGAAAAAATAAAAAAAAAACGAAAAAAGAGAATTAAACAGTTGCAGAGATGGCAATCATAAAAAAAAAAGTTTCACAACAAAGAAAATCAAAGAGAAAATTCATGTGAGTAGATTTGACAGTTATGACGTATCTTCGTGACTTGAGGCAAAACGAGACTGCGACCAGCACTTTCGAATAAAAGGCATGGATAGCTTGACGTTGAACATGGCGCCGATATATTAATGCGACATGTTTGTTTTATTTTTTTTAAAAATGAAAAAAGATTTTGTGACTTAATAAATCGGTTATGTCGCTAAAAGAAACTGTTTAACCATCTTTCGTATGTCAGAGGTGGCGTGAACGCAAAGAATAACTGAAGAGTTTTTCGACCGAGTGAACAGACGGGTATTTTGGGAAAGGTATGGATCCATCTCTTCTCCCACCAGCTATGGGGTAATTACTAAGACTTTTATCACGAAATCATTATTATCTAAAAAAAACAAAATAAAACTAAAACAAATTGATCTAAAAATATTTTTTGTTTTTGAATAATGTGCTAAGGGTCATATCTGAAAACAGTTTTGAACGGATGAAAAATATCCCTAAAATAGACTGAAAAAATCTTAATGGCAACTTATCTGTAGGTGGGCCGTTACAATTCGGTAATCAGTAATCCCTTACCCGGTACTAATTTACCCGGGAATTTTTTCATATTTCCCGCCTCATTGTACAGACGTGCCAAAACACTTTGGTAGCCTTAATTACTGAATCAGCTTTCCTGTGCATTTTCAATTTCTGGCAAGGTACTTCTACTCGTAGTTTATGTATTTAATTATACCTTGCTGACATTTAACCTCGGTTATAGCTCCAATGAAAACAGAAGCTACCTCCATATGATTTATAAAACAGATAAGCTCGAACTTAAAATAAAAAAAACTGATACAGGGCTGTGCCGATTTGCAAAGTACTTTAGTCGCATGAAGTCGTAAAGAACGAACCTCGTTACACGAAGACATTTTCCAAATTGTTATTCATTGTTTTGTTTTTTGTTTTTTTACAGTAAATTTCACTTTGTACAAATTTTGTTTTTTTCCGCTTCTCTGTTTGAATTTCAGAAATTGTTGGCTACTATTCTTGGCCGATGAGTTTTTTAAAGATTGTTTTATCTCTTTAATCAACGTTATCATTTTTGCTGATTAATTACATTTATTTATCGAGGGGTGATTTATAGCGTTTGTATGATGCTTAACGTCTATTTTCCTTATCATGTTCCATAAAGATTTTGTTTTTGTGACAGAATTAAGTCTGCTGACGTAGTTTTTCCGACATTATATATATATTTTTTTTACTTTCTTTAATTATTTTCTGTGCTTTTGGTCAAAGTTGCTTAAATTGTAACAAATTAGAGGTTAAAGGCTGTTCGTTGAAATCTCTTAAAGCTCTTCAACTGAGCCTGATAACTTCTTTACACTCATAATTGAATCAAAGTCTGTTACTTTTTTTTTTTTTGAATGCATTCCTTTGCAGCACATGTAAGGACTTCCGTAAATTGTTTAAGTCCTTAATATGTTTACCTTCAGCTAGCTTATCTGAACATTGGTTTTTAAATTCGTCCCAGTTCTCTCCGCCTGATTTCTAAAGAAGACGATTTTTATGATAATGTTAAGAAATTTGCAGAACAATTGGCAAGTGACCACTGCCATATGCATCCATCAGAACCTTTCAAGAGATATCCATATATATTTGTAGTGGTTGCTATGTTTTTCCACGCCCACGTTTTAGCTGCTTGCGATTGGCTCATAAATCACAACTACTTTTATATAGGACAATTTAGCCATCGCAGTCGTTTCTTTGAATTCTTCGGTTTTGAGCTTGCTTGCTTGTTCTGTTAGTACGAATGTATTGATTACAATTTTAACCAATCACATATTTGAGTGCAAGATTAAGTTTTCCCGCGTTGCCGTGGGAGCCTACCGTTTTTCCTTAAAAGAGTCGACATTTCACAAGTCGTCAGTAAGATACCGTAATATTGCACCGTCAGCAAAAATCCACGATCTTACTCGTCACATTTCAAACGCACACACAGACACAGAATTTCGTAATATAAACTTACATTTATCTCTGTGACTTTGCCAAGTTCAATCAACCAGAACTCTGTTGATTCAAACCATTCTATAACACAACACATTTTTAATTAATTGTATTCTTGTGTTATTTATTCTTAACATGCAAACTTTGCTCTAATATTGATTTCTAAACATTTTTTCTCTCAAGAGAACTTTCTTCGAACAATCAATTACAAACCAAAATACAATTAAAGGGTAACAACTTCTTTCCCTTAATCTATAGATTGAAAACAATTTTATTGCATGTTTGTTCTTGTATGTTATTTCAATATATATTTGTTGGTTAACAATTTGGAGTTATTGTTGTTTACTTGAATCCTGTACGATCGAAATATCGTTAATATAAATAGTATTAGTCTATCTACAATCCGGCCTTTACATATTGATGATCACATATTGATAGATTTATTGCAGAATAGCTGTAATTAAATGGATTTATGTAAGTCGGAGTCTTATCGTTATAAATACATAAATAATTGTTGATTATAATTGTTTCAAAAGTCCTTCCCTTTTGGCTTGTGTGAAGGGAGTTGACTTATAATTTCATGAATTTCGGCTTCATTTACTCGTTCATTAGGTGGAATATATACATAGTAAATGTTTTTTTATTTTTTTTTTTTTATATAGGATCACTTTAACAGCAGTCGCCTGTGAAGTAGTTATCAAATTTATTTAATTTTAGGTAACATAATTCCTAAGTAGGTCAAATGTAGCGCCAGATGCACACAACATAGTGTCATGTGTATAGATGTCTTGCTGGTATTCTTTCATATACACTTTCTCACCTTGCTTATGATATATTTCCTGAAGGTAAACAACTGCCGATGACAGGTCTGTTATTAACCAAAGCGGTTCAATTATATTTGCCTTTATTCAACGACAGTTTCAATGAATTATCTTATGCATGGCTGTTTAAACGTTTGGGTTGTTTTCATTTCTTTTTTCTTTGGTTTTCATTTTCACGGTTTTAGCCATTTGAAGGTTGTGGCTTTCTATATCCATCTTATTTCGTTTTGCGTAGGAATTTAGTTGTGGATTTCCCATTTTTGTTTGGCTGATTCAAATCTTTTGGGAGATACGCTTTTCAGTCTATCTTTCCTGGTTTTTGGTGGATGGATAACAGATCGCTGTTACGCTTGTTTAGTCGAAGAATTGCGATTTTCTCGTAGGAGTAGTTTGTGTTTCAATTATTTTGATTTGAGTTTTTTTTTTTTTTTTATTTATTTCTTATTTCAGTTCCTTCATTGCCCTTCTATTGCATTTTAGTCTGCACCATTTCCATAGATTATAAACGTTTTAGGTAAGTTTGAAATTTGTGCCATTCGTTTGGTACCGAGGGAACGTGCTTTTCAATGAGGGCTCTGTATTTATCAGGCTGACCAGCATTATTTATAATCTTCTTTTCCGTTATTTTTGCATAGAAACGGGCCTTCCGTGTAACCTTCTACTACTTGCCTAGCGTCTGAAAATGAGAGTTTCTTTTATATTTTACTTCAACAATTTCTCTTTCTATTCTTCAGAAATCGTAAGTTCGTGAGTATCTTGGGTGGCTTACCTGGCAGTTAGCACATCTTATTTCATTGTGGCATTCTTCTTCACAATGGTCCAAATCGCTTTGGCAATATTTTCCATAGATATTCTCTGTATATTGACTCAAAGTTGTCCGTGAACTATAGTTATAGTTCTCCTTATGATAATTACCTATTAGCTAAAACAATCCCATTACACACACATATATATATATATATATGTCTGTATGTTTGTTTGTATGTATTAATTAGTACATATACGCGTTCCTACGTTTTGACGTGCGACTATAGTTTCGCCGGGTCGTGTACCCATTTCATCGGGAACGGGGTCTATAGTCGAACACAAAAACGTAGGTACTCGATTATGTATTAATTAATATATATCTTTGGTCTGTCTGAGCGCATTGGGCACTATTACGTTTACACCAGAGGAATAAATCCGACGGTTATTTATTCGCATGCCTGCGTATGCGCACCAACACACGCGTTCACGATTGATTATATTTGACCGTTTCATTTATCCACTATACCACTACATATATATGTACATATACATGCACACACACATATATATATATTACACACATACACACACACACATATATATATACACATACACACACACACACACATATATATATATATATATATATATATATATATATATATATATATATATATATATATATATTTTATGGATTTTCATTTAGTATTTCTATACTTCGACACATTTTTCTGGATTCTCATTGAAATGGTAAATGTAAATTTAAAAATGTCTGTTTGTGTTCGTCTTTCATAACCTATTATCAAAGCGTTATTTTTTCGGATTTCGTCTGTTTCATCGTTTTTTTTTTAAATATCGCGTCTTCACACGCCATATCGTTTTTTTTTAAGTCATCGTATCTTCACGAGACGATAAAACGAAATAATACGGAAAAAATGTGATACTTTAAAAAAAAAAAAAAAAAAACGCAAAATAATTTTGCATCGAATCGTAACGAAATTAAGAATTACACTTAAAACGCCCGTAAAATAAACTGAGTGTTCTGTTTTTATTTTTATTTTTTTTTTATTTTTAACTGCTGGTTATTGTAATTTTCCTGCAAGAAAAAAAAACAAAAAAAAATGTAATGAATAACACAGATTTATTATTTCTGTTTAAACTAAAGTCTTTTATCAGGAGTAACATCTTCTTCGGAGAGGGAATATATTGTAAGCAATTTTCTAATGCAGGAGATTCATATTCGTCTGCTATTCCGTAGCGAATCAGGAAATGGGTAAAGCATAAGCCGGTTAAACGTTCACTTTAAAAATTAGAAAAAGCGTTTTACTTCGATCATTTGTGAAATTAAAATATGAATTCTGATGTTTAATATTGTCACCATTTAAGATTTTAAGGAACCAAAGAAAACTATTCCTTGAAATAGAATTCGGAGGAAAACAGTTGGCAAATATAATTGTGGACATTACCTAAACTTATATTATCATTGTATATCAAGTATGATTTGCAAAACTTCACATTGCTGAAGTCTGAATATTCCATACTAAAGAATTTCTTTTTATCTAGTTTTAACTTCTAGTGAATATGGCTATTCTTTCGTTATGGTCTGGGGATCAATTTGGAAGTGTTATTCTACAAATCTTAAGTGTACGGCGACTACACATTGAGAAAATATATATTAATTGGATCAGAGCGACTTTTTTCCAATATTCACTGTCGCTTGCAGAAACAAAAATTAGCGTACTTTTCATCGTGTATGGATATCCATTCACTAGAACATAAATAACTCCAGAATAGCAAGCCTAAAAGAATATTAAGCAACTCCTACAGTTACGACGGCTAACTTTGAATTCTATTGAACACGTCTGGGTCATTGGGGATGGAGAAATAAAGAAAATAGTTGGGGAAAAGGCCTTTGACGAAACATTTACTTCGTGATTTCAATGTAGATTGGCTGAATATTTTCGGCTAGAGAAAATAACGAATATGATCAATTAGATAATTGAAAACGTGAAACGTTATCGAATATAGATTAGCCTAAAATCGTGAATAGTTTAGATCGTTTATTAAAGAAACTTATTTGAAAAAAAGAAATGAAACCTTATTTGTTTGCCAGCCTTTCTTTCTTCATCGATTCTCCCCACTCTTTTATTCACTTGTGTGACTGACTGTCTTCCGGTATATAAAAGGGGACACTTAGATTGCGTCTACCATGAAACATAGAGTTGACTTCAATGTTCACTTTTATATTTACACACGCTCTTTCTCTGATATTGAGCACTTTATCCCATAAGTATAGCACACTTTAAAACTATATTTCTTCTTATATATATATATATATATATATATATATATATATATATATATTTCCGCGTATAAGACAACCTTCAAATCACAAAATCACCCTTAAAGGGGGGGTCGTATATAACAGTTCTAAGAAAAAAACCTTAAAATCCGAGTGATGTTTGTCGGTATGCTAACTTCGGCGTAGGTGCAATAATCAATGACGTACATGAAATGTTTCACATTATCAAATAAACTGGCAATAAATGTAATAAATCATTTTTACCTTATGTATTAATGGCTTAACTTCTTAATATAATAATAATTGTCTATTCTAAAACTAATTCCATATCAATGTAATCAACTTGTATCTATGCTCAGCTGATAAAACGTAAACATCAATTTATGACTGCGTTCACAGCAATGGAACGTACTATTATCTTACATTATCGTACTGTTATTAGCGGTATTTTGTGATTGTCGATTAAGTATAAGTAAATGTCCATTAGTACACCAGGCTGTTTGTAACCATTTTGATATAGGAAAGGAAGAAGAATAAAGAAGAAGAAGAATTAATATTCGCAAGAGATCACGTGATGAAGCGTAAACTAAACTATAGTTTCCACTTTACGAGACGTTTGTAGAAAAACATGATGAAGAAGCGGTTTTATTTATTTTGAATTTCTAAGGATACAGTAAGAGTATATTCAATAACTTCATCTTTATATAATCAATAAGCAGTCTTCCTATAAATTAATTAAAATTTGCTATATTTTTGACCTCATCTTATCTAAGGGTCATCTTTTCGCGATAAATTACTGTATATATGTATGTGTGTGAGCGTGTGTGTGTATTAGTAGACTTTTAAAACTCGACATTATTTCTTATTATTTAAACGTTAATGTTAGTGTGTACACGTGTATGAACTGACTTCCACGTTTATAGACTATTTTAATGAATAGAAACTCACACACACACATACGTGTGTGTGTAATGTGTGTGTGTGTGTGTGTGTGTGTGTGTGTGATATAGTAGGCCGATGAAAGAAATTCGAGATATGAAAAACAACAACCATATTAAAAAAATAATAATATGTATTACATTTTATTTAAATGTATTAATTCTAATGTTCTAATATAATACATATAACTTTTTTGAAACAAATGCAAATAAGTAAATTATATCCTGAAACAGATCCAGTATTCAGTTTTCAATTTTATAAGCATAAAAATACAATCAAAGACAACACCGTCAATTTCACTGCCTCTGCTCATCCTAAACAAAGACATTTACATGACTCGTTTTAGCGTCTTTATTTAAATGCCAACAAGAACAACGAAAGTCCGTGTTAAAATACATTTTTAAAATAATTTCACACATTCTAGGCTTAACTCGAAATCTAAGGTATATGCAATAAATGCACTTTCCACAAAAAAAAAACACCCAAAAACCATTCACAATGATTCACAATTACTGTACCAAATCACTAAAGCTAAACTACTAGAGTTCATCAGTAATATTATACACATGCGAAAAAAGTATTTTACCCCAAATGTCTAACTTCATTTTAATGAAATTATCTATCTATCTATCTATCTCCATATATATATATATATATATATATATATATATATATATATGAAGGTTTCATTGAATACAACAAACAAGGTACCTTGATTTTGTTTTTTACGCAATTTCTTTTGTGATCTTAGATTTACAATTTCTCATCTATACCCCGAAAAGAAAAAAATGAAATCACATAAGACATTGCTTAAAACTAAATGAAACCACCTTGTCTGTCGTATTCAATGAAACGTGCATAAAAGAAGGATTGCTTCCTAAATACACAAATATATATATTTGTGCATGTGTGTGTGTGTGTGTGTGTGTGTGTGTGTGTGGCTGTGTATTGTTTTTGTCTAACAACTAATTTGTCTAATTCAATTTATAAATAATTTCATTTGCTTGTTCTTTTGGTGACAGGTGTATGCTTCTTTCTTAGATGTTTTTTAATTAGAGCAAATGTATTTAATTACAAATAAGCGTTCCTTTTTTCATATTCATTTGAATCTTTTGTAAGCCATTATTTGTCTGCACTCATTTATTTTTACCAGTCAATTCAATAAAAGTCAAAACAGTCGTTTCTTTATCCAGAAAATTGACCAATTGGCTTATATATTATCATTCTTTTCCTTTCTTATCAGATTATTTCAATATAATTACAAAACGTTCAACTACAATTATCCCCTATAGATATAGAACTTGTATGTGTATTTATTTTGCAGTTATGTGTTTTCTCTTGTACTCTTCTACAAATCGTCACGGTTGTCTAACAATTGCAAGTTCTGAAAAATATACGGCATTTCATCAGAGATTACTGATGTTACTAAAATACTTCTCTTTATATACAAAACCGATTTACAACATAACGAGTGGAAAGACTCATACCCCAAATGATTTCAACGCCACTGAAAACGAGAAAAATATCGTGTGCGATCCTTACCCCTCCTTTCGATGATCCAGCAAAATCCCAAGTAGGTTTCATTTTCGTTTGCCTCGCTTTAAAAAAAAAAAATTAGTGAAATCCCCATATACGTCCAAGAAAGGGACGTAAGGTTAATATATTGCCACAGCGAGAAAAGAAATACTAATATGTTTGTTATGAATCATCAAGAGTGGTCTCCCCTGGTTTCGTTACTCTCCTCTTTGAGAGAGGTATTTCTGTTTACTGGAACAATTTACTAGTTCACTTGGGGCCAGAGAGAATTTCTATCCCTGAAGGTTGTTAAAATATATTCAATAATAATATTAACAGAAATAACGTATGCATAAAGTTTCTGTTACTATATAAAGGACGATAACTCAAAATACAATTAAATTACTTCCTTTGGGAGTCGGAGCGCAACACTTTTGAAGCATGATGATAAGCTGACACGCACGTAGAATTCATGGTTTCAATCCAGACACATCCATGCTGTTCTCAGATTGTAAATGAATAAAAATTGCTTTATTATGTGTTAAAATACACTTTTCATTTATTTCCATTCCTTTTTCTTCATCCCCCAAACCTGGGATATAACAGTTTCCTTAAAATCTTAACTATCAGGTGATCCCATATGTTCTGTCCGAATTTTGAATAAAGAAACAAGTGACCAAATGTTACATTTAATTTTCAGTCAATTTCCTATTTTCTATGACTTCAGTTTAAATTCCAGTGTATTTTCCAAAATGATTTTCTTCTGTATTCATGAGGCTTTTCCAAGTTTCATCTATTAACAAACAGTTGTATGTTTACTAATTCCATTATTTTCTTCAAAATTATTTTGGACTTTGATTCGAAGAACTCAAAATGTCTTTCATTCATTTAAAACAAAATGTTTCTTCGGCTGCTCCTTTCTTGAAATGATTTCTGTATTCATGTTAGAAAGGTTTAATCAAACCAAATTTAATTTTATTTTTCTCTTTTAAATGATCTTAAATGCATCTAAAATAATGCACCCATTTTCCAAGTTTATGATCCTTTCCAAGTTGTTGAAGATGACGATGAACAGTTGTATGGTTTGAAACTGTTAGCCTACAATTTATATTTGTCCACTGCCAATTCCTCAACTGATAAAGCAGGATTTTAATATTTTCTTCAAGGGCTGCTTCAAGAAGTTTTCATCAAACTCAACTGGACGTCCAACTATTTACTTCCAGTTCGATCTTCATCTTCAAGGTGAAAACGCGCCGTAACAAAGAAAGCATTTAATGACTACACCTCTGAATTTTGCAAACGATCTTCTGCAAGTTCTTTCATTCACATTAATATTCCTCTCCATAAACTGGTAGGAATGTTTCTAGCCGCTTCGGCTGCTGAGTTCTTTCCTTGAACTCATAAAGCATTATATTGCCTCAAATGATTCTTTCTATACTTCGTCGACTTCTTACGCTCGTCTTCTCCCGGCCGGGTGTCGAAATATTTTGAGGTTCAGAGCTAAAATCAGAACTTCAACAAAAGGGATTTAAAACTTATCTATTTTATTAAACAGGTCGATGTGTACATCTTCTAACTAGCCAGTGGGGTTGCTATCCTACTCTACTGGGGAGCAGTTGCCATACACGAAAATAACACGTCTGCATTCTTCGACGTGTAAAACTTATCTCGTTGAAATCACTTCCTATCTCTCTAAAATTTCCCACGTTCGGTTCAGTTAATCAAAATCTACGTCCCTTTTTTGTCTACCATCTGACCTTAAAGGTCAGCCTCAGAAGTTCTGAGCCAAAATACGCTGCCACTAAAAAAATAATAATCTTAAACTATTACTTAACAACCAAACGAAACAAAGACTCTATAAATTTCAACCGTCGTTAGGTCTAGCTATACGGATGTTTCCTTAGAAAGAAACTTCTAATATTACCATTGCCATAATAATTTAAGGAATCCAGATAACAGATTGAAATGTAAATTTAATTTGATATTATCCTTGGTATTTTTCTTCAGTTTTTAGTAATATTGCACTCTTTGAATTTTCACTCTCATCTTCTCCAGTAAGCTTCACTGAAGATCAATTGACAGCAAATCTTTTCATATATATTTGAACTCTTCTTTAAACTCTACTTGAGTTTTGTAATGCTGTCTTCAGGAAGGTTTACTTTTATTTCTAATTATATTCTGGAATCTCATCCACGTTGCCAAAATTTGAATGTCTCCCAAAACTTTTCGGTAATATCGAAAATATTTTCAACAATATTTAGTTTTGTTGATTGTATTTTTTCGGGACAGAATTCTCGGTCTATGGATTGCTGCTAGAGTTCCATTTTATTATATTTCCAACTGCCACTTGCAGATTCTATTATTTATCGATTCCATTGCGAGATTCTGGTTATTTCCATCCGTTCTGATCGTTCTTCTTTCAACATCATGACAGGTAGTTCTTCTTTATTTTACCCTCTGTTGTAAGTGCCCTTTGTAGTCCGATGTCTCTTATGATTCCGTCTAGGCTTCTTGTCTGGGTGTGATGGACTTAGCTCAAAAGTTAAAATCCCGAAGGAACTTACTCATTCTTTCATAAGAGACAATATCTGCTTTTGGCATTTTTACTTTGTTCGAATATATTCGATAAGTCTGTAAAGTTACGATAGAACGGAGTCTAAAAAGGTTTACGTAACAAATTATTATTATTATTATTATCTTTGATTTCTCGCGTTTACACATTTCTTTCCGGGTCCCGACCAGGGACCTAAGGTTAGAAATGGCATCATGACACTTTCCACTGACGAAAAAAAAAATATATATATATTACTATTATTTATGATAATGACGTATTTTCCTTTCTGTTAACTACAATCTCTTACTGAGTCGTTACTTGAGTCCTATAGTAATTCAAGTTAGTAAATATAGACTTTCTTTCCAAATTCTGGTTAGTGATAATTAATACTGTTCATGCTTAAATTTAAATTGATAAATCTCTTTTGTGTAGAAGAGTAGTCCTGCACAGTACCATCTTTGAAATCTCTAGTAACCAAAGGCGACCAGAGAAATTGCTACTGTTTTTGTCTGTATCTCTTTTCATCGTACGCAAGGTGACAATGTTTATAGATTTAAGATCTTCATATTTTTCTGATTAAATCTCAAGATTTTTACATATTTTGTGATATTATTTAATTCGTATATTTTATATGACATAACTGCTTTTACGACTTTACTATTTATAGTCTATTAGTTTTCATATGTCTATAATTATGAAGGATACCATCCATAAAACAATGACGTCATGACCTTTTTATAACTGGTCTAGTATGATATTCATAATATTTCTTTGCATGTAGCTTATTTTAATGCTGACATATTCTATCAATGAATCCAATCTTATGTTATTATTTTCATTCCTCCAATGCTATGATTTGACATCCCGTCACTAAATTCACTTTTCTGCTATGTATTCAGCTTGTCCATTTAAAATAAAAGTTGATGGAATCACAGACCTAATTTAATCGTAAGAATAAATTTTCTGACTTTAATAAATTATGTCTGGTGTTTTAGATTTTATATGCCTGTCAGTACGAATTGCAAATTTCCAAAGTAGTGATTTTATGACATTCTATAACTCTTTCAGTTTGATGTTCATAATAAATTTTAACACGTGGTACAGCATTATTATTAGTAGTAATAGTAGTAGTGGTGTTGTTTTGTTTCGTCTTTGCTATTAACCCTAATAAACAACCGTCCTGGGTATGATAAAAAACTATATCCGTCAGCAAGGGCTGGTATCGGGAGGTTTTCAGGAGCGTGGATCTACCCCTTAATTGCTACTATTTACATTATTCGGACTATTGTCCTCATCTTTTCTGCCATGTTTATCACAACGTCTTGGCCGTTGTACGCTCCAGCCATCTTCATGTGGTTGGAATATCGAACTGAACCCTTTATTTCGCTCACTGGGGTAGACTGTTTTAGTTCCACGTGCCATGTCTAATGGATGTCAGTTATCAGTTATCTCCTGTTAATTCCCCCTCTCCAAGTTCTCCACTGCCTTAAACGGGTATTGAACTCAAACTCAAAGACACATGGCACCGTGGATAAATGCTTTAGCTAGATCCAGTGACAGGACCCAAAGATTGTGAGTTCAATACATGGATAAGGCGGCGATGGAGTAATTTGAGAGGGGAATTAACAGGAGATAACTGGCATCCATTAGACATGGCACGTGGAACTAGAACAGTCTACCCCAGTAAGCGAAATAAAGGGTTCAGTTCGACATTCCAACCACCTGAAGAGGGCTAGAGCGTGCAACGGCCGAAACGTTATGACAAACATGGCGATAAAGGTAAGGACAATATTCCGAATAATGTAAATAGTGTACATAATGCCACATCTCAGAAATATAGACAGACACTTAATTGCTGTTTTTCCTATGTCCTCCCTGAACCGGGGTGCTAGGAAATGTTAATGGAGTTGATCCTGGTCAACGGCAACCAATTAAGTCATCCCAGAGTCGTCGGTCTTTCAGACCTCCGTTGTTACGACTTAGCTTACTCTTCACTTGTTAGCGTGTGACTCGTTTTATCCCTGGTATCATGATGGTGTCACAGTTTGACTTAGCTGGCGTTTGTCTGTTCACAACTTTTTACTCCTTTGCCACGTTGTGTTTTTTTTTTTTTTTTTTTATTATTTCAGAGGGTGAGAAGATCGCTGATGAAACAAAACTGAAGTGAATATGGTTTGATAATTTGCGAGCTACGCGAAAAAAAAAAGAACTCTTTCGAATAAAGAATTAACACGGGTTAATATATATATATATATATATATATATATATATATATATATATATATATATATATATAGCGGTTTTAACCCTTCCCACTTGTTTTTTATAATCAAATGTCATTCGATGTCTGCAGCTTGTTTTAGTAGGAACTTAAATTGTTGGTCTTCATGGCCGACACATGGTCTTAGTTAAGAGATTTCAGCAAACGATGTGGATTACGATGGAGTAGTGTGGGGACTTTCTGTATGTTTGTCTCTGCTTCTCTTTTCTGTTGTATCTCTGAGTCCTAAATATCCAACTTATATGGAGTCCTGCGTCCGGCAGGGGTAGGGTTGACTATAGTCTGGGTTCGGTTGTCTTCTGCCCGAAGCATCAACCTTTTCTAAATTTTCATACATAAAAAATACATTTACTGAAGTAGTTTTCCAAATTTGGGGCAGTCCAACACACTTTTGATGAGTAGTGTCACGTGTGAAAATATTGGAGAAACAAGTAGAAATTTAATACAACGCATTTGTGAGAACAACAGAGATCTCGCAAAAAAACTTAACTAATGCACTAGTCATACATAGAAATAAATTCAATCACAATTTTGAGTTTGAAAATGCTACACTCATAACAAAGAAAATAACTCACTGAGAAAGAAAATCCTCGAGAGTGCTACCATTAAATATTACCTAAATATCAATCTACGCCCAGGTTTTTTTTCCCAATCTCACCTTTCCTAACAGAATTACTTCTCTCCCAAGCAAACATACACAACTGTATCAAGAAATCAAAAAAAAAAAATGGATGAATCCGTTAACACAACGATAAACACAATATTTTCACACGTGACAGTACTTGACGTAATTTTCAGTTGACAATATGAATATAATAGCGTTTTCTAAATTCTTACAGTTGCTAAGGACATTTTTTTTATTATTAGTTACTTTGTTTTAATAAATTCATTTCGTTTTTGCCTCGAAAAAGTCAACATTGGGCGAAACGCATCGGCTAATATTAGTTTTCTTATTGTCTTTTACATTTATAAATATTGTCTTTTTCTACGGGATAACTCTGATAAATTTTTCATCCACACACACACACATATATATATATATATATATATATATATATATATAAACCCACCCGGATCCCTCTAGTAATCACTTTCAACCCCACTCTGCCTCCACTATCCAAAATAATCAAAAGTCGCTGGGAAATACTTCATCTCAAACCAGACCTAAAAAAATTGTTTAAGGAACCCGGCATTCTTGCATATCGTAGACCTAAAAACCTAAAAGAAATCATAGGTAGTAACCACATTTCAAGGGAAAGGGTAATACGTAATAAACCAACAACAAAAACAACAGGGTTTTCACAACCAGGTAACAACAAAAGAAGCTTATGCTGCAACCACATTAAACACACGAATTCATTCACTAAATCTACTTTCAAAATCTACCACGACTCTAACTGTAGATCTCATAACATAATTTACATCCTAGAATGCCAACTATGCCAGAAACAATATATAGGAAAATCTGAATGGCCCTTTCACGACATAATTAATAATTATCGCATCGAATTAGGTCGACTCCCCATGAAATATTATTTCCTGTAGAACAACATTTCCACCTGGAAAAACACGATTTTAAAACCCACGCCAAATTCATTATAAATGAGAGAATAGAAAAGCCCAGAGCAAATAACAATAGAAAGATTTTAGAGTTCTATGAAAATAAGTGGATACGATGCTTAAAAACGCACTATCCAGACGGGCTTAATCCCAAATTTAACAATATAGATAGTATTAATATATAACCTCACAAATCAGGACGTACCTACATTTCACACCCGCACAAGACAGACATGCTTTCGGAGGTGTTGAGGCCTCACACTTATACACACACCCGCACGAATATACACACTTACACATACTCACTCTCTTCCTAATGAGCCAAATGATAACACACACCCATAGTAATATACACGCTTACCCACATCATACTCACTCACTCTCTAAGAACCAAATAACACACACACACACACTTAACAGAGACACATCTTCTTTCCAGGAATCAATAAAACTGCCAAAATGACCAAGAGAATTCCGAGCAGCATGAATCCATCCAGCTCTTATCTCAAATAACAACTTAAAAGAAACTGTTTGACCATCACAAAACTGACTAAAATTCATGTTAAAAAAAATAAAATAAAAACAAATGAAAGCTACAGACAAAAGTTCATTTTCTCGATCAAGACATTCATTTCTGTAGTTCACTGCTACCAGCAAGCAGAAAATTATTTTTCTCCTTATGATGACCATGTTGGCCGAAACTAGTCGAGGAATCTAAATTAAATAATACTAAAAACATAAGAATATTAATATACAACCCAGTGTGTCTGAAGTTTTTAATTTTTTAATATTTTTTATTGTTCAATATATATATTTATATATATATATATGTGTGTGTGTGTGTGTGTGTGTGTGTGTGCACAAACACATGCACACACACATGTGTACATGTGTATGTGTGTGTGTGTAATTATACTGCATTCGCACTATATGAATGATGAGAGAGAGAAACTATTATCTTAGACATGTCTATGTCTTCATAGAATCTCAGTGATGTTCTATTCCATATAAATGCATTTTACAACGGTTATTATGTCAGTAACGTAAATGGAGGAAAAAATGTGTTAAAGAGCAAAACTGATTGACAAAGAAAAGATTATGCGCGTTTAGAATAATATATGTTTGGTGAACTTTTAAGCTAAAATATATCAAAATAAAGATACAATACCAATACACTGAAGTCAAGTTGTAAAGACAATAGCAAGATATTGAATTTGAGATCGAATTCCATTAGCTTTAGGAAATTTCCATCATTTTTTTTTCTGTTATGTTTTTGTTCTGCATATTACACCTATGTAAATGTGCAAGGAAATTGAGAGGTTAGCAACCATGATCGATAAATGTCTGGCCAGTAAATATCCAATAACTTTCGGTTATGAAGGACCACGCCCTATATTTTTGCTACAATTTGACATAGTAAACATAGTCGGCAGCTGTTTCAGCCTTTCATTTTTTTTCTAGGTGATCACTTTGTGAGAGAAGCGCAATCTATTGCTTCACTCCTATGTTACATTGTCACCTTCAGAAGACATGGTTAATAACGTGCTTTTTAAAATAGGAAGAAGTAACAAATTATATACAAAAGATGATTTGAATTTATGAAGTTGGGTGGAACATTTTGGACCACGCCAGATTTTTTTTAAAAATAGAAACATGTTCAAAAATCAAGATCATTATGAGGAATCCATTTGTATTCATTGCTACAATTTCTCAGCCTCACCAGCGAAAAACATGCTGCCAGTATTTTTGTTTGTTTGTAAGTTTGCCACAAAAGGCTGAAAATGAGCGTCAGATGATCTTAACTTTTGAATAAGAGGCAAAAACTGATTAGAGATGGCGGAAGTTAATTACACTTTCATTTTAATGAGTATATTAACTAATCAGATAATGAGACGAATAAAGAAATTTCGAAAAAACACGCAAGTAGAAAGTTAATACGTTGTATTGCAAGTATACAATAAAATGAGTTCAAATCCTCCCCATATGTAGTAAGCTGAACTTCATACAATGTAATTTCAAATGGAGAAATGGTGATACCAAGTATACGATTGACTTAACACGACGAAGTTTTAGAAAAAATTGAAACAACATGGACACTTATATTTAACAGCAGAAAGATACAACTGATATTTCTAGGGCTTTAAAAATTTGAAAACACAGGATATATTTAAACTAAAATGGCGGGAAGCAGTGTTTTACGTACCTAAGTCGTTGATAAGAAAAACACTAATAATAATAATAATAATAATATCGGAATGATATGTTATTAATACATATATATATATATATATATATATATATATATATATATATATATATATATATATATAGTCTTAAGGTGTGCTATATTTATGAATTATTATTGAATTTCTTTCTTCGTTCAACGATAGTGTTATTAAGCTTTATCAGATTATATGAAAAAAATTTACATAAAATAAATAGACAACACTTGTCTATATTATTTAATGAAACGTGTATGAATGAAAAGATGCTGCCTAAATACACACAATATATATATATATATATATATATATATATATATATATGTGTGTGTGTGTGTGTGTGTGTGTGTGTGTATGTGTATAGAATGTATTCAAATAGAAGGACATATGGTCATTTTAAATGAGTTTTAAAATTACTCTTATTAATATTTAATCTCACTTTCTCCTTTAATGTTCTATAATTAGAATTATGAGAGTGTATATTTACGTTCTGGAGGTATTTTCATTTTAAATTGATAATGTAACTTAAATTTAAATATACCACTCTTTAACTATCAATATTGATAGTAAAATATTAACTTAATTTTTTTTGAATAATTAAACACTTCAGAAGTCACCTAACGTTAAACTTTAACTATGAAATTAAACAAAAATCTAAATAAGTTTCAAATATTAAAATATATGTAATTATTTATAAATGTATGTGTATGTAATTTATGTATACAGCCTTTTTCTCTTTACTTCCCTCTCCCTCTCTCTCTTCTTTCTTTTTCCTTTTTCCATTATCTTTTCTCCCTACTCCCCCTCCATTTCTATATATCACTTCCGTTAAGTTAACCATATAAATAGGTCAAAGTCTGGTCACTCCTCCTCCCCCAATATAAAGTATACTTGAGAGAGATAAGAAATTAATCCCTCCTTATACTCTACCATGTCTCTTTAACTACCCCTTTTACACCCCCTGTTAGATTACAAAAACTTACACTATCCATCAATTTTAATTTCATTTTTCGTTTCATTTCATTTTTGGAAGTGATGATCCGGCGTCCTTTAAAAGGACTCTGGTGAAATAAATTATTATAATGGAAGCTTAAAGGTGTCTGTTTTTCTTTGAAATATTAGCTCTGGATTTACATTGAGCTCTCAGGATTTCATCCTCCTTGGGATTGCCCATACAGATTACCAAGTTCTTCATAACTTAACTATATATATATATATATATATATATATATATATATATATATATATATATAAATTTCCAAGATCATAGAATCCAGGTAGAACTCAAATGTCCAGGACAGTTGAATTTGTAGGTCTGATGATCCGGATCGTGATTACGATTCCAATGTAATAAATTATAACCATGGAATATTAGTGTTTGAGCCTTATATATATATATATATATATATATATATATATATATATATATATATATATATATATTTGTTTTTTTGAATCTATGACGTGCTTACTTTTTCGCCTTTTGCTATGATGTTGAAGTGTTGCATCAAACTATTGTTTATTTCATTCCTGCATGTGTAATTATTTACTCTGGTTCAAATGATACTGTCAACATTATCTGAACGGCATATAATTCAATAGTCATAAAGATGAGCGTTTATTACATTTAATAACAGGCTATATAAAGGAAAATAATAGTAGAATATTTTGTTTAAGTGAAAATTTTACACTCCCTATGAATCATCATTCTATTTCTTGATTAGAACCCTATGAAAAAAAAAATTATATTATCCACTACAGACTCTTTGTTAGAAACAAACTCAAGGCGGTTATAATGAGTTCGATGCATTACGGCTAGTAAGCCATAAAGCAAAATGAATCTGTCTTTATCATATAAATGGATATACATTAACTCTTTTACTGCAGCGTGGATGAAGATATTTATACATTTCCAATCTTGTTTGAAAGACGGACCATGGGTGCCTCTGTGAAATGCATAAGAAAATCCCCAAATAAGCAAATATATTTACTATGATTAGGGAAAAGAAATTGATAGTGCACAACGAAAAATTAAAGCTGAATAGAGTAATGGCATTCGAGGTTTGGTTCTTAAACATGACGTAAGTGACTTCCATATTTTTAACAAATTTATTTGACGCATGTTCTCAATGAATTGTAGACGTTGTATCAGTCATAAACTTAATAATAACAGAATCATATTATATATAAAACATATGAATATATTTTAAGTTGCAGCCCCTCTCTCTCGGGTTGAAACCAAACCCCTCCTAGGGTTTGGGATATAGACCCCCATAACCATATATTTTCAGAAACTAAATTACCCAGGGTACTTAGATAATTATATTTTTATTTTGATCACCCCTCCCCACGTTGAATGATTTTAGGGTACTTGGATAAGTATATTGTATGTTATTCTTAAAGGGATTCACGGTAGGGTGGGGGGGAGCAAAACCCCACTAAATTTTTTGCCCTTTAATTTAAATCAAAATTAAATTTGAACAAAATGATTCCCATCCAAAATATATAAAAGAGAAAACCAGAAGATGGTCATATCGGGAAAATCATAATGACACAATATGGACGTCAAGTTGATCAAGAAATCACGAATCAGTGGGTTGGGCCTTACAATACATATTTGTTGTGACAATTCAACTGTAATATCAATGTTGAAATCGAGTCATCAATTCATTCAATCAAGTATTACATCAAATACATATCAAATGTTTCGATCAAGCTGCGTTTGCAGAAACCCTCGATTGAATTTTTTTCCGTATGATTTAAATTAAATGTAAATTTGAACAATGGAATGACTCCTATTCAAAATATAGGAGGAGAAAGCCAGAAGATGGAGATCCCATCGGCAAGACCATTGAGTAATATTAAAATGCATCATTTTTGTCCACAAATGATAACAATAACTTAAAATCAATCATAATTTTCTTACAAAAAAAAGCCGGGTAACGCAGCCAGGCGCGTAAATATATATATATATATATATATATATATATATATATATATATATATATATATGGGGGATGTCCTGAAATTGACCAATTATTGTAGATTTTAGAAAGTGCAAAAACCTAATCCCTGAGCAATATAGATCAAATTTATTGTAAAATTTTTTTACAACGTTACATACATTTGGTTTCATATATATATATATATATATATATATATATATATATATATATATATATAGTACCCGTGACAGAGCTAACATATTATGTTGCATAGATAGTAGTCTGTAACCCCCGTTTCACGCATTCGCGTTTTTCAGACAAAGTTTGGCTGATGAGTGTGAAACCATGAAACCCGCGTTTACAAACTACTATCCTTGCAACAATATATATATATATATATATATATATATATATATATATATATGTTTGTGTGTGTGTGTGTGTGTGTGTGCGTGCAGACGGCACGTATATAAAAGATAGAGAAAACTTTGTAATAATATTATATCTGAAATCAAAATATATCTTAGATAACAATAATGAGGTATTGATTGATTTTAATTTTTGTGGCCTGTTATTGATGCTTTCACCTTAGTGTCTTATTTAAAGTCTAAACACATTTCGACTTGTACAATGTTGCTTACGGTAGCGGGTTTTCCGAAACGGTTCACATCTAACCCCCTTGTTCGACACGGCTTAAATTATATGTTCGTAAAAGCACCTAACCAAAATGAAAGATCATATTATTTAAGATGGCTTAAAAAACAGATAAACCATATCTCAATTAAAATTGATAAAGTGTTTAGAAACCAAAAATAACAAAACCCATCCTTTTTAAGAAAAGAGTGAGTCAATTCCTTTAAAGATTATTTCAAAGAACGAAGATATATATATATATATATATATATATATATATATGTGGCACCATTTACTGAGGCAGAAAAAGAAAAGAAAGAAAAGGCAAAAGAGAGGCGAGACCCAAAACGTGGATGATAAACAGAACACCACGGCTAAGAGACAATGGATAAAGGATATTTTGATAAGTAACAAATGGCGAAAGAGTGTCATTACAATGACAGGGAAATTCTGAGTGGATAAAGGAATCGGGTGTGTTTTGGCGACGGCTGTGTTATCTGGGATACGTAAACAAACTGGCCAAAGAAAAATCCAAATGAAAATGTTATTTCGATAAGTGACGAAAAACAGGTGGACTAAAGGGCTTTGGATAGATATGAAAAATTAATTGTGCCAAAAGCCGCACACGATGTGTCCACTGACTGATTTCTTTCGACGGAACATCTTTAGCCTGCGATAATAAAATTATATTTATCATAAATGTGTACCTAAAGGAAATGAATGGGAACTTAGAAATGTTCTTTTCGGGGCGACGTCTGGCCGTGTTAAAAAGGCCACCCATTCTGATAATTAGCGATAAGATGGCTGACGAAGCCCAGGTGTAGAACAAGAGTTATGACCACCGTCGTTCATATTGTCCTGTTTGCGGCTAGAGAAAATGATAACTGCGATTAAGAGGAAGAAAAAGAAAAGAAAACATAATTTTCTTTTTAGTTAAGCAAGATATTTTTTTTTCCTGAAACAAAGCCGCGGATTCGTCCAGGCCCGACTAGGACATCATTGGTCGAGTGGTGATCACGTGACGCATAAAGGAGGCTGTCGCCGCCCATCCAGAGGATAGGTACGAAGAAGCTGCTACGAAGGGGGGAGAGCAGCTCACGCCCCTCTGAAGTATGGTGAGAAGGTGGGAGTAAGAAAAAGGCTCCCAAAAAAATGGAAAAGAGTGGAAAATTCCCTAACCAGAAATAAAAAGAGGTGGATATGTATTTAGAATTATCGAGGAACCCCGACGCCGACAAACTCACCCCGGTTTTGGTCGGCGTCCATATAAGCGAAGCCGCAGCGAGCAGAAATCAGTTCAGTTCAGCAGAGGGGAGTTGCAGCAGAGAGTTCGAAGCTCGCAGTGGAAGCTGGTTCCGCCTCGCAGATAGCTGACTTGAAAGCTTCACGCACATTCCGGACTCCTCTTCAATCCAAGAACAATTATTTTGAAGAGCGACTTAGATCCAGACCACCAAAATAAGTTTTTTTTTCGACTTTCGCCCGAAGACACACCGAAAAACCAATTTCTTAAAGAGTAAACAACTTGAAGCGTTAAAAACTCGCCTAACGGAGAACGACGTGTCACAATCCATAGAACGGGTCGGGAGATAGATGCAGTCCTACGTATCGAACAACTAGACATAAAGTTTGTTATCTTTTTCTTTGATACCTTGAACTTTTGAGTTATCATTTTATTTTCTTTTATGCATATTTGTCTGGTGTCACCCCCGTTGAACCCGATTTGCATTACGGCCCCAACTACTGATTGATCTCGTCTGCCTAAGATCAATTCACAACGTGGGTAGGCAGACTGGAGATCAATGCAGTTACCTTGGTAACCAGGCGTTGGAAGCCAGTTCGAACGACGAGGCTGATATCAAATCTAACCAGATTCCCACCGGAATCACCAAAAGGTTAGAACGTCACATTTGGGTGCCGCGACCGATAGCAAGCCAGTTGGTCGCCACAGGACGAGACAACACGACTGACGCGACAGGCGGACGTCACGTTTGGAGCGGCGACACCCGAACGGAGCAGCGAGGAGCGAACAGCTGGCGCCGCAGAGAGGACGTCACAGTTGGTGCTGTGGTAGACCAGGATAGGACGTCACATTTGACGCTGCAACCAGGGGACGACGTCACAATTGGTGCCGTGACCAGGATAGGACGTCACAGTTGGCGCTGCGACCAGGGACGACGTCACATATATATATATATATATATATATATATATATATATATATGCACGGTACTTAGTGAAAAGTGCTCAGTGTCTCTGCTAACATATTCTAACATGGATATTAGTTTGTAACCCTGGGTTTCACTCTTTTGCGATCATCAGACAAACTGATTTATGCCTATATGTGCTTGATTATTTGTGTGTGGTGGAAGGGGGTTTCTTTTGTGTTTGATTAGGATGATTCTCACACATAGATAGACAAACATACATACATGTGTATGTGTATTAGTTCGTACAAAGCATTTCCATATTTAATTAAATTACTGCGTTATTCAAATAGATATCATATTCGGCTTTCAACAGGATAAGGACCTTAGAATTTCAATCAAATCTTAGCAGCATGTGGAAGCAAACAATTTGTTAATGGAAGTGACGAAAGCTGCTATTTTAATGGGTTGCTTTTGAAAGCGAACTAATTTAACAATTTATTAGATTTTACTGGTTATGACTTCTGCATTAGAAAAGATTAGCAAAATGTCTAAAAAAATGTTTAAGCCTATCGAAATATTTTAATTCCAGGTTTGTAAATAACATTATAATGGATACGCAAAATTCACAAATAAATTATTGTGCTGCGTTGTGCAACTGAGCGGAAGAAAGGGATTTACTGTGCCACGCCGGATATGATTTTAGTTTTCAATAAAACGTGAATCTCGTTAATACATTGGGTTGATCCACATATAGATGAGATTTAAAACTTTGGAAGGTAAAGCATATGATGTCACTAAACCTTTCTAAATAGATTATCATAAAAACCGATTGTTTGCTTGTCCGATAGACATCAACAGAAAGCAGATGTGATATATTTTAAGCCCTGATCACCGGGTCTTCGGAGGAGTAGTGAAAAATAAAAGAGTTTTTATTTCTACCATGTCTATGACAAATTACCACTAATGTCCTTGAAAAACTCATGAACCCATACATATTTACATATTTATATCTGTCATTTTTTTTTCTCGCTGGGATGCTACGATGAGTATAAAGTGGTTCGATAAAGATCTGAGCAAAACAAACATTTAAACGCAATTTCTTCAGAGTAGATGATAACGATTCTTCGCAGTTTCCTTTAGTAGGTTTCAATCGCCATGACTTATTGGGAAATATGATACAGAGGTTTAGTTTGGCTTCCTCCAAAATCTAGAAAGCCATTATCGACTCCACGATTCAACACATAGCTGCAGAGAGAAGTGCCTTTCACAGAGTGCGAAATGAACCACTAGGTCAGGATCTGAATCTGGCTCACCAGTTCTACTTACTGATGACACTAACACTACGCAGATATCCGCCTAGTTCCTTATCAAGTAGAACTAATTATAAGACATTGTTACATACCTTTTTTTTATCTCAAGAGATTCACACTCATGCATGAACGCACACACATTGAGACAAGGTGAGGCAAAAGTTGCACTCGTTAAGGGGTAATTAATCAATCATGTTTTAAATTTCTAATGAAATTCTTACTAGATAACATCCGTAATGCTCCGTTAGCAAAAAGGAATGATCATGCTCTTTCAACAGGATGGACGGTCACCACATTTTTCATTTAATTATGTGTTAATTTCTAAATTAACATTTCCCTAACAAATGGATAGGACGAATATGCCTTGTTGACGGGTTGCTGTGGTCCCAAGACTTCACACCATTGAGTTTTTTTTGTGGGACCATTTGAAATCAGTTGTTTACCAAACGCACCCATAAAATATGGAGGAACTTAATATATATATATATATATATATATATATATATATATATATATATATATATCCGATGTGTTATGAATTATGCAGCACAAAAAAAAAAAAATGTTTCGAAAATGAAGGAGGACATTTTGAACAACACATATAACTATGTAATAACTAGTTAATCAAATTTTCGTGTGCAATTATACTTTCAATAAAATATCCCTGTGGTACCATCAACTTCCCTGCATATGAAACGACAATGGCCTCCTTCAGAGAATGTCAGGAGAGTTGTTTTCATTGCATGGATTGTCTGTTTGTATCTGTTTGTTTCAACCTGGGTTAGAAAACTTTCAAAGAAATCATCTAGATATGCCTCAAACAATGTCAGATTGTTCCGTAATGCGGTCAACCTGGGGTGGGGGTGAGGCTTCTGATCAGGTGTCGGAAGACGTGGAACGCATCCAGCGAATTTTGTCCCACCCTGTTTATTAAATGTCTTTGGAACTGATTTCAATTACTCGATAGTACTGCATTTCATTTGAGCAGACGCCTCAGTTTCTTTTGAGAAATAGCCAGTGTTGGTGCGTTCCTAACATCTCGAACTAAGGAATTCCACATGTCTATAACAAGGCAAAGTCTTGCAACCGTTTTCGAGTGCTGTCTCATAATATGTAAATGAGTGACCATGCATAACGATCTGAGGTTGTAAAGAAATGATTTCCTTCCGTTTTGTAATGGCCGTTCAGTAATTTGTCTACCTCTCACAGATTGCTGAACTGGCCTCTTGAACGAGGAAATGATTCCGCTTGTAGCTAAACTGAAGCACCTGTTCTATGATGAAAGGAAACCTTTCTAATATAATTTCCTTCATTTGTGAATAAGTCCTGCACGTTTCATTAAAATCCGACTATTATCTGTTTTTTTTTTCTTCTGCAGTTTCGAAATCAATAAGTTTTAATCTGTAAAAAGATGCTAAAAATTTCCAGATTAATTTATGGTCACACGCTGACATAGGAAAAAAAATGAAGGTTCTAAAAAGTATTAAAAATTTAATTTGATAATTCAGAAATCATTTGATCTTCCCGCTTAATAATAACATAAATATTTTTACGATAAAACATTGTTTTTATTAAGTCTGGGGTATTCTTTCATCACCTATGCTCATTTTTAACGAATCTTTGGAGATTAACGCATACACACACACACACACACACACACACACAAACACACACATGTATATATATATATATCTGTGTGTGTGAAGAAAATCGAGAGAGTATTTGAGTGTGTGAGAGAGAGAAATAGAAAGAGATTGTATGCGTGCGTGTAAAGATTCAGTTATCTGAAAAGATTACAAATAAAAGACAGGAAGAAATCTTCATGACCACGCGTTTCGTCCCATGATGAACGTTATCAAGTCAAGTGTAAATGTTTTATTTCGTCACCAGTATTTCTAAACCCAATGAACACGGAGAAAAATGAAATTACGTTAAAACAAAAAACACTCTAACATATTAACAAGCCATATTGTGGTGAAATATTTCGGTCAGTTAACCGAGAGAAGGATGATGTTACCGTTATTGATGTTTTTCATGTAACTATTATCTATTTAATTATTTTATCTATTTAATTTTGTTTATTCAAGTATTTAATATATATATATAGATAGATAGATAGATAGATAGATAATATTCATGGTAAATATACGCATACATATGCAATCATATATCGAAAATATATAAATATACATACATACATACATACATACATATTTGTCTAAAAATAATTCCAAGACGACAGAATCCAGGTAGAACTCAATGTCCAGGACAGAGTAAGGATATAATAAAATTGTATTATATTTTTATATTTTATATTTATATATTTTTTATTATATTTTATATTTATATTTTATTACATATATATATATATATATATATATATATATATATATCATTTACATTTATAAATATATAGATAGATAGATAGTATTAGTAGTCAATATATATATATATATAGCATTAAAGATTTGCTCTGAGCCTTTCATGAACGACGAAATTAACTTTATTAAGGATACCCTATGTAATTTGGGTTGTCCTCTTGATACTGTTAATTCAGTTATCCGAGGTAAAGTTGAAGAGTTCAGAAGTTCCGATCTCTACACTGTGAAAAAATGCCCAGTTTACCTTAGATTACCCTGGATTGGTACCAAATGTGAAAAAAAATAAGAAAAAATAGCCAAACAAATTTTATCAAAGGTTCGCTGTTGCTTTTTCTCTGCTGAAGTTCGGATTATTTTTCAAACTCGGCGCATGTTTCATTCTGCGTGTAAAGACGTTCTCCCTCTCCATCAAATTAATTCAATTGTTTACAAATACGTTTGTAGTTGCGGAGCCGACTACATAGGGAGAACAACTCAGCGCTTAGACATGAGAATAAAACAACACGTTCCTACTAAAATTAGAAATCACACCTTGCCTTTGAATGGACTCGTCCCGAACACCTACAGTTCCGCCATATGTGAACATCTTTTAAATAGCAGAGATTGTGCAGCCAAATTTAGTGTTGACTGGTTCACCGTGTTTGGCCCGGTCGCACTCTGTATTTCATCTCAAGGTTCTGGAGGCGCTTTACATCGGGTCCCGCAAGCCTTCTTTGTGCAAACAACGTGAGTGTTTGCTGGGACTCATATCATCTGCCTCTAGTTCCTTCTTGCATATATATATATATATATATATATATATATATATATATATATATATATATTTTTTTTTTTCCACCTATTCTTATTGTACATTTTCTGTTTTAATTTTGAATCTCCCATAGAAGCCTGAAGAGCGGGAGCGAAACCGGTTGCTTCCCCCCCACCTTGTTGTTGTGTTTTTTTATTATTTAATATTGTTTTAATATGTCTTGTAATATTAAATTTTATACTTTTATTTCGATCATTAAATTTTGTACCTACAAAAACATCTTTAAATATATATATATATATATAGTTTATGCAAAACTAGGTAATCTGTATGGGTAGACCAAAGGAAGATGATATCCAGAGAGCTCAATGTAGATTCAGAGCAAATATATTTGAATAAAAACAGGCTACTTTAAGGTTCGATGTAATAAATTATTTCACCACAGCCCTTTTAAAGGACTCTGGATCATCAGAATTTACTTCCAAATGTTGAAATGAAAATGAAAAGAAATTTACACATTTTTGACGGCCCGTATTAAGCATGTGTAAATTAACGAAGTGAGGAAGTGAATGGGGAGATAAGACATGAGTGAGTTAGATGTACCATTTCAATTCTTTATCTTTAAGCTCACTTAGTGTGGGCCAGAGGTCGCTTAACTTAACGTATGTTATCTCTAGATATAGATGGGTAATGGGTGAAGAAGAAACCCACATAAAAGGTAAAAGATACAATAAGATAAATCATGAAAGAATGTTTCACTCAATTTCTTAGAAGCTGTTATTTCGCATTACTTTAAAGTGTATACTTGGGGGTGTGACGTCGTCCCCTGGTCGCAGCGCCAACTGTGACGTTCTATTCTGGTCTACCACGGCACCAACTGTGACGTCCCTAAACAGCACCAATTGTGACGTCCTCGCCGCGGCGCCAGCTGTTCGCTCCTCGCTGCTCCGTTCGGGTGTCGCTGCTCCAAACGTGACGTCCGCCTGTCGCGTCAGTCGTGTTGTCTCGTCCTGTGACGACCAACTGGCTTGGTATCGGTCGCGGCACCCAAATGCGACGTTCTAACCTTTTGGTGATTCGGGCGGGCATCTGGTTAGATTTGATATCAGCCTCGTCGTTCCCAACTCGCTTCCAACGCCTGGTTACCAAGGTAACTGCATTGATCTCCAGTCTGCCTCCCCATGTTGTGAATTGATCTTAGGCAGACGAGATCAATCAGTGGTTTGGGCCGTAATGCAAACCGAGTTCAACGGGAGTGATACCACACAATATGCATAAAATAAAATGAAAACTCAAAAAGTTCAAAGTATCAAAGAAAAAGGTAACAAACTTTATGTCTAGTTGTTCGATACGTAGGACTGCATCTATCTCCCGACCCGTTCTATGGATTGTGACACGTCGTTCTCCGTTAGGCTAGTTTTAACGCTTCAAGTTGTTTGCTCTCTAAGAAATTGGTTTTTCGGTGTGTCTTCGGGCGAAAGTCGAAAAAAAAAACTTATTTTGGTGGTCTGGATCTAAGTCGCTCTTCATAATGATTGTTCTTGGGTTGAAGAGGAGTCCGGAATTTGCGTGAATCTTGGTCAGCTATCTGCGAAGCGGCTTCAACTGGAGACTGACTCTTCGCTGCAAATCCAACTCAAACTGAAATTAGAACTGGAACTGAATTCACTGGAACTGATTTCTGCTCGTTGTGGCTTCGCTTATATGGACGCCGACCAAAACAAGTGGGGGTTGTCGGCGTCGGGGTTTCTCGATAATTCTAAATACATATCCACCTCTCTGGTTAGGAATTTCCACTTTTTTTCCATTTTTGGGAACCTTCCTCACTCCCACCTTCTCACCATACTTCAGAGGGAGTGAACTGCCCTCCCCACTTCTTCGTAGCGGCTTCTCATACGTACAATCTGGATGAGTGGCGACAGCCTCTCTCGTGCGTCACGTGACCACCACTTGACCAATGATGTCTTAGTCGGGCGTGGACGAATCCGCGGCTTTGTTTCAGGAAGAAAAAAAATATCTTGCTTAACTAAAAAAAATTATCTCTTCTCTTTTCCTTTTCTTCCTCTTAATCGCCGTTATCATTTCTCTAGCCGCAAACGGGACAATATGAACAATGGCGGTTATAACTCTTGTTCTACACGTGGTTTTCGTCAGGTATTTTATCGGTAATTATCCGAATGGGTGGCCTTCTTAACACGGCCAACCGTCTCCCCGAAAAGACATTTCTAAATTCCCATTTATTCCCCTTCGGTACATATTTCTGATAACATAATTTTATTATCGCAGGCCAAGGATGTTCCGTCGAAGGAAATCGGTCAGCGGACACTCGTGGGTGGCTTTTAGTTGTCTGTTTTTCGTCACTTATCGAAATAACATTTTCATTTGAATTTTTCTTTGGCCAGTCGGTCTGTAGTTGATAATAAGATGCCTTCCCGTACCAATAGTTTGTTTTCATATCCTTAGATAACACAGCCGTCGCCAAGACATATCTGATTCTTTCCCTTTCTTTTTACTCAGAATTTCCCTGTCATTGTAATGACACCCTTTCGCCATTTGTTACTTATCAAAATATCCCTTATCCATTGTCTCTTAGCCGTGTGTGTGTTCTGCTTATCATCCACGATTCGGTCCTTAGCCTCTCCTTTTCTTCTTTTCTTTCTTTGCCTCGTCAAATAGTGCCACAGGGGTTAAAGTTCGATATAAATCTAAATGTCTAAACAATCTACGAAGAATTTAATTTAATGTTTGTTGGAGTTTTGGGTACTTTCTATGAAATATTCAATTGGAAAAAATTCATAGAAAGTACATTGAAAGAATAAATTCCTTTTACATCTAGTAATCTTTTTTATTTGCTTAAAATTTTTTCTTGTTGATTATTAAGTTGACATCTATCCGTTTGAGTGGTGTTCATAAATTAAACCCGTGACTGTTTTTAGATATTCCAATTTAAATAATTTTATCACAATAATGATTATTAAAGGGTAATATATTTCAATTTAAATTAAATGATAAATTTAAAATTCATTTTCAATTAGAGAATATTAGAGGAGAAATTTGGATAAAACATTACAAACAGAAAATTAGGTCCTTCTTTTATAATATTCTATATATCCATACACATACACACCTCTGCACATATCCGAACACCTATCCATATTTCAACTCTTTATCCTTTATATCTCTATTCTGTATATGTGTATGTATTGGTATATGCATATAGTTTTGTGTGTATGTGTGTGTATGTGTATATATGGAGTTATATGTATATAGGGATATGTATGTATGTGGATATAGATGGGTGTTCGGATATGTTTATGTATAGATATATGGAATATAAAAGAAGGACCTAATTTTCTGTTAGTAATGTATTATCCAAATTTCTCCTCTAATGTTCTCCAATGGGAAATAAGTTTAAATAATACGGAGGTAAATTTTAAATTGATAATTTAATTTAAATTGAAATATATTACACTTTAATAATCATTATTGTGATAAAATTATTTAAATTGGAATATCTAAAAACAGTCACGGGTTTAATTTATTAACAAAACTCAAACGGATAGATTAATAATCAACAAGAAAAAAAGTTTAAGCAAATAAAAAAGATTACTAGATGTAAAAAGAATTTATTCTTTCAATGAACTTTCTATGAATTTTTCCAATCGACTATTTCATAGAAAATACCCAAAACTCCAACAAACATTAAATTAAATTCTTCGTAGATTGTTTAGACATTTAGATTTATATCAAACTTTAACCCCCAAATATACCCTTTAAAGTAATACGAAATAACAGCGTCTATGAAATTGAGTGAAACCTTCTCTCATGATTTATTTTATTCCACCTTTTCCTTTTATGTGGGTTTCTTCTTCACCCCTTACCCATCTATATCTAGAGATAACATACGTTAAGTTAAGCGTCGTCTGGCCCACACCAAGTGAGCTAAAAGATAAAGAATTGAAATGCTACATCTAACTCATGTCTTATCTCCCCACTCACTTCCTCACTTCGTTAATTTACATATGCTTAATACGGCCCGTCAAAAATGTGTAAATTTCTTTTCATTTTTCATTTCAACCTTTCAAGTAAAGTCTGATTATCCAGAGCCCTTTAAAAGGGCTGTGGTGAAATAATTTATTACATGGAGCCTTAAAGTGGTCTGTTTTATTCAAATATATATATATATATATATATATATATATATATATATATATATATATATATATAGTTGTTGTAATGTAGGGAAGGTTACTGAATAGAATAATCATACAAAGGTTGGTAATGAATGATAATACTTAGGACAAGAACACTGCACATAAGATTCGCCAGCGACGTGAGGAAGTAGTCAACTGCTAGAAATGAGTTAAGTGAATTCCACAATGAATCATGTAATGTAGACCAACATACAGTATTTACTAATGTATTTATGTGTGTATGTATCTTATTCGGTATGCTAATATATATATATATATATATATATATATATATATATATATATATATATATATAAAATCAATTAGAATCGTTATCAATATCCAATAATTTTTAAATAATATATATCGGGATCATATTTTTTTACATGCATGTACGAGAGTGGAATGAAAGCTTCATAGATTGACGATGAAGAAGTGCTAGATATGTGAAATTTTGCATGTATTAAATCAACTATATTTATTAAAAACTGCATTGCTTCTCTCCCGGTAAAGTGACATCTGACTGTCTAAAGAAATGTTTTCAACCTGTTGGTCAAAAAAGTCAGGAATAGTAGATATGACACCATTACTGCGATTCTGTTTGCTGGCCACATGTTTTCTCAGGTTGGGGAAGAGATGATAGTCCAAAAAGAATAATATAGGGGTCGATTGTCAATTTCAGTGACACTTTTACGTAATGCAGCCATTGAAGTAAGGTGTGTTGTAGAAATATGATGATGTAACAAGTCCCCGTTTCTTCAGTTTTGATAGCGTTTCGTAACAGCCCTAGTTGAAATAATATTCTTCGTTGATGGTTGGATTCTTTGGAAGATAGTCAATAAACTTAATGCCTTTTGCATCCCCCAAAACCGAGGCCATCCCTCTTCCTTGAAGATGAAATGATGGTGGCCTTCTCTGTCGTAGATGAGGAGTGTTTCCACAGCATGGATTGTCTATTTTTCACTGGCTCTTTAAAGTTATGAGCCCAATACATACCCGGGGTTAGAATACAGTCATCTAGATCTGCGTCAAACAATGTCAGATATGATCAACTTTGGCGTATTTGATCAGGTGTCAGGAGACGTGGGACTCACGGAGCGTAAACCTTCCTCAGTTCATTATGAGGAATATTTTCGACTCTGTCACGGGATATGCTAATAGCATTGGCTATTTGATTTATATTCGATAGCCTGTCATCAGTCCCCATGTGGCGAACACGATCGATGCTTTCCACGCAGGTGGCAGATGCAGGATGTTCACACTTTCCCTTCTCCGCTTTCATTCAGCTGCCCACTTTTGCACTGTTGAAAAAGCTGGGCCACACCTCCCTAATGTATCAACGGCATCGGCATGAATGTCATTGGGTACTAAAACCTTTTTTCTGCAGTTATTTGATAACACCACAAGAAGAGTCGCTACTGGTTATTTTGAAGTCGTCTTTGAACAGTAAGATGTCAGTTTACCTAGAAAAACAATGCAATCGTTAATAAGAATCCTTGAAATTAATGGGTGCATGATTTTATAGGTCTCTCATTCTTCCTGCTTACTCAGCCAATGAACATTTGGAGCGGCACATGTGTAGTTAATTATAATTAACATCTGATGAGCTATAAGGGGTTTGCTTGAATTTTATTCACCTACGCTAAAGAAAAAAATCTTCCATTAAATATATTATATACGAGTAACAATTATTTAATACTTGAATCAGCATAAATTGAGTGTGAAAAAAGTTTCCTCCTTGATGCCGCTAACATTTTAACTATCTTCGTATAAAGAAATAAAAAAATATTCATAAACATTGACTAAATTATTAAATTATGTACAGGAATTTTTTTATTATTTACCACTTTATAAAGTTTCAATCGACTGCCAATTAGGCGATGTTTTTGAAATCATTCCAATAAACAATGCGTATAAATAGTGTAAATAAACAATCTAATAACTAAATAGTGTCTGTCTTGTCAGTTCTGAAGAAAAAAGAACGCGTATACATTTACTTTCATCATATATTTAGATTTTACAAAACAAATTATCGCTTTTTTAAACAATAAACATTCACAAGTGAATGTAGCAAAAATAATAGCGGTGTCAAGTGAAAGATCATCTATTTGACACTCCGTTTTCTCAGGCACTAAAAAATGAAATAAGATTTTAATTAATTTCAACTCTGGTTGTTAACGACATTGATTTTTAGTGAGACATCTATCTATGGCATGACGCGGTAAGGGTTGATTTTTTTTAATAATCCATGCTTTAGAGTAAGTTCGTTTCTACTAGCAACACGACTCACACGTAGCGATTTCCCAAGCGTAGCTTAGATGTGGCACAAGGCCGAAAGTATGGAGCAGCCAGTGAGGATCGATCTGACTATTCAGTAGTAATTGATCTAGCAATACAAGCTTGCTGACCATTACACCACTCCGAGGTATCCAACACGACTCACACGTCAATTGACGTACAGTTCTCTTTTGGCGATTACAAATTTGACTTTGGCGAAACGTCCTTACAAATGATGGCGTGTTCAGAAAGAAGATAAACCCACTACAATCGTAGCTTGGAATAATGGGATAAAGATGCTTAGTGAGATTTGAAATAGAGAAACTAAACTGAAAGGTCCTCCTTAGTTGCTTTCATAGATTATATTTATTTAGATATTTAAACATTTTTTCTTTTAAATTTTAAGCATATTAAATCTCTCATAATAGACAGCTGACAAAATACATAATTATTTTTTAAATTCGATGTCCCTTGAGGATATAGATAATTATGGTTCTTTTCTTTAATTATCTATGAATTGCTATGTTATCTATATATATATATATATATATATAATCCGTCACACCCTTTAAAGTAGCCAGACACTGATCGATCGAAACCAAATTCCGGAGCGAAGTAAAAACAGGTAAGGGACTACAAAGTACAATTGGGTGTCCAACTTACTATTATAAATTTTAATCATTTTTTTGTTTTTTGAGGGAAAAATTAAATGTTTCATTATTTAACATAAAAAATACTTTCACTATTTAAAAAAAAAACAATAATTTAATGATTACAATAACGAATAATAAAAATGAAATATTGTTTTTTGCATATATTTTCTTTAAATTTCTACATACAAAAATCCATTACACCCTGTGTTTGCGAGAACCATAAACAAATCACAAGACCAAACGCATCAAAATTTGGATTTTGGTCTCAGAAATAAATATTTACGCATGGCCAGGATGATGTTGCATGCTCAAGAGTAAGAAATCCTAACAAATTATTCTTCACTGTTAAGAAGGAAAAAAAAATATAGTCTCCTAAAATTTTTGTTTACCATGATGATCTATAAAATTAAATTAAATTAAAAAAATATTAAATCGCGAAGTAGGCTTTTAAAGTATTTTTTAAAAAAAAAAAATTCAGTTCATTCAAATATTATGGATTGGTTCGAATTTGAAAGAAACGTAATTTGTAAATCTCAACAAATGTCTTAGCGATAACTTTAACAATACTAAATAGTGTGAGGAATTCAACACGCGTTAGCTATCGCAAAAAAGAATTCTTGTCATATGAAAAAAATGAAATAGTTTACTGTTACTTTCACAGCATTAAATTTTTCTCGCCGGAGTCGATCCTTCAAATCTACAAATCAACCATTCTCCCATGCATGGAGTATTGCTGCCATATATGGTCTGGTGCACCTTCTGTTTGTCTCAAGGTTCTTGATATGATTCAGAGACGGATATGCAATGTAATTGGCCCTGATCTGGCATCTCGTCTCCAGTCGCTCTCTCACAGACGTGTCGTCGCCTCCCTCTATCTTTTTTACAAATACTTTCATGGTAACTGCTCCGATGAGCTGCTTTCGGTGGTTCCCAGACTTTGTGAATTTAAGTATTCTACTAGGCTGGCATCTCACTTTCACCACTTCACTGTCGAAACTGTTAAATGTAGACGTGTCATCTATTCCAATAGCTTCATGTCTCGCACTTCTCGCCTGTGGAACTCTCTCCCCATTTTTTGTTTCCCTGATAGCCTTAATCTCTAACTATTCAAATTTAATGCCAATTGACGTCTCTAGATGCCCTGATCTATCCCCTATCCTTCTCTTCATCCTTTCCTCTATTACCCCTATTTGCTTCTCGCTCCAACTCTCTGTAACACCTTGCATGCTAGTGGCTTCCCGCCTTGCTTGGGGTGAAACGCTTAAAAAAAAAAAACAAAAAAAAACTTTCGAATTCTGAACTGTCTTGAAATGGCTGCTAGGAAAGGATCTTAGCCCATTCTAAATAGCTATTTAATCGATAGGTGGGGAGAGAAAGTTGACCCACGTCTTTCCCAAAGGCATTAGTTAGAATGCAAACGGAAGGGCGGAATTTGAACACTGTTCACCTATTCCACCTTCGATCTCGATAACTATTACGGTATCCAGACATCATTGATATACATTATGATTGATAGAGTTTTCTTTCTATTTACTGTTTGCCTATACACGTGTTTAAAGTTATGCCAAATCTATCTTATAAAACTTATAGCCTATGTCCGTTTGTTATCGAACCGTCCAAGAATTTTGACGATAGAACCTCATGAACATATACATTCTGAAACTAAATTACCGAGGGTACTTGCATCAGTATATTTCATTTTGTTCAAAGGGGTTCCCGAGGGGTACCCCCACTGAAAATTTAGTTCCTTCGATATAAATTAAATTTAAATTTGAATAAGTGAATGACCCCTAGGGTACTTGGATAAGTGCATTTCATTTTGATCAAAGGGGGACACCGGGGTTGTAGAAAACCCCACTGAAAATTGTTTTCCGTTTGATTTAAATTAAATTTAATTTTAAACAAGGGAATGACTCCTATGCAAAATATAGGAGGAGAAAGCCAGAAGATTGAGTTTACATAAGTAAGAACAGAGTGTAACATTAATATGCATTATATTCTCTACAAATTATAACAATAATTTAATATCAATCATCATTTTCTTACAAAAAATAGTGAGACTCGCTGCAATGCGAGAGTAATTCAGCTAGTGTTTATATAGATTTGTAAACCAGCTTATAATTCTCCTATGAACATATTTATTTTAAGGATAGACTATTGTATGTTCAGTTTGCTAAAACATTGAGCAATTCGTCTGAGAGTAAGAAAAAGATGGAAAATGTGGATTCAGCACTTCAATCGGAAATAATTAAATTATTCCTTTCGGGTGCATAGAGTTTATTTTTATTTATTATTATTTAATTTATTTTTTCCTTCTTAACAGCGAATAATAATTTCTTAGGATTTCTTACTCTTGAGCATGCAACATAAACCTAGCCATGCGTAAATATTTATTCTTCTTCTCTGTGCCGTGTCCCTTCAGAATGTTTGCTATCATGGCTCTCCACAACATTCTTTCCTTTGTTCCTCTTAACGGTGTTTATAGGTTTTCCCCAAGGCACAGTGAAGTAATTGATAGCCGCTTGGATTGATGAATCAAACAGCCGCGTTCGAATTCCACTCGGATCAATTGCATTCACTTACATGCTAATAACCTTGGGAAAGGTATGAATCCTCTTCTTCCCCTAACTATGGGTAAATAGCAGGGTAGTCTGGGTTCTATAGACTTGGGTGGCAACCGTTCTAGTGAAGAAAACACTGAATTCAAAACGGGCCTGCAGAGTGTTGGGCACCGTCAGGCTATCTTGCGCAAGAAAGAACACCTCTGTTGCAGCGGCTGCTGTCCATGTGATGTCCCTTAGACTGATAGTTCACGGCATTCGTGATCGTATCTCTCAAAATACCTTCCAAACATTTACAAAAGCGCGTTAAGTAAGTTATTCTCCTTTTTCTTCTGCCCGCAACGTGTCCTGTGTGAGTGAAATTTTCGAAGCCCTCTTTCCTCAATATATGCCTTACAAATATTATTTTCTCTTTCTGGTTTTAAGTATAAGTATCCTTTTTGTTTTCATTTTCACTCAGACTTCTCCGTAGCTCTCATGTTCAGCCCATGCCATTCTCAGTATCCTTCCGTAGAGCTATATATCTGTTTCCTTAAGTCTCTTTATCTGTGTGGTGGTTGACCAGTATTTACTGCCACGTGGGCGGATTGACAATCGCGTATCTGAATTAACTATGTAGATGTCATGTTATTAACTACAATGGTGACTAATTTAAATAAAAAAAAGTAACTACTTCCGCCTAAATTTATTTAATTTCCTTATCTGCAAAATTGCTTGAAGGAAATTGAGTCTTTCAATTGTAAGGTTTCTGTCAAAAGTTACTTCAGGGAAGACAAATTTGTAAAGGGTCATCAAAGGGAATATTTTCACACGTCAATATACGCTACTAGTCCAGAGATGGCGAAAGTAAATTAATGATCGATGTTCGGTTTGTAAGGAAAGCTGTCGTTAGCGGCAAGGTTTTCGTTTGCTCAGTATCCAATTTGCAGATCGCCTTTCCTTCATTGAACTCAAACGAACGCCCACGAATTCATACATTAAATATTAACCTAATCCTTGTTCATCTAATGATGTTCTCTTTAACAAGGATAAGTTTACCATCTAATGAACAATTTTCCCTCAGATATTACCTTTCGAGTTATTGAGTTACTTAATTCTGGAAGATTTGATCTCGCGTTAGCCTGGATATTTGTGAAATACGCGGCTCTGAATAAATTTACTTTGATTCGAAAAATTCAAAAGAACTTAGTATTTTTTTTTTATTTGCAATCTATTAAAAGAAAAATAGAGGATATTAATATTCGACTGGAGTAATTACGACTTTTCAAATTGATCTAATTACGTACATTCAGGAAAGCGCCAATAAATAACTGTAAATTATACATATTATGCCGAGTCTATGAGATCGGAGAGGTTAATATGCAAAGTGCTGATTGATAAGCACATTTGCATATCAGTAGCCGTCAAACTTATCAGAATATTGAAATGTATTGCTGGAAATCGACCTTCATGCTTCCACTTCCACCAGTTTAAATCGGAAATAATTCCAGAAAAAATAAGTAAAATCATGACAGATATAGCTATACTAATATTTTCAAGTAACAGCTTTAGTTCAGTGTCTGTTAAAAGGTGACTACGTAATTACAGTCTCAAACGGAATATCGTTATTTCTAGCGAAGTCGAATTGAGATATTATTGGTATGTGTCGAATATCTGAAAGTATTCAGATTTACAGAATATCTAATCGTAGACTATCTTTTGAATGTCTATACTGAGAATGATGGATTCTATTCGGTGAAAATCCAAAAATGAGTGAAAGAAGGAAAAGTCCATTAGACTATTCGGGAAAGAAAGCGACTAATTCTCGTTTTGAAAAGGGAAATATTTTTGCCACTGAGAAAACACAGGAGAATTAACAGACTTTTGAAGGAACCGGATACGTGCTAATAAATACAGATCAAGGGATAAACCTCTATTTATATTCAAAAGACTGTGGAAGAGTATGAATAGTAACTGTTATTGCTCTTTCAAGTTGGTAAGAGCTTTGTTCTTAGGTTTCTTCATGAAATACTGTATAACGTCAACGTCTTGATAATGTCGTTATTTCGTCTTCGAGTAAAATGCGATGTTCATTTTAGTGATGAGCTTCCTCTTATTTTGTACAGTTCTTTTTTATTAAATCCACAAATTTCGAAATAGGATTGTCCTCGCTGATACCTACATACGCTTGAAGCTATTTTTAAACCATTGATCTGAGAAAGCGGATTTATACACCTGATATTGGATCCAAGTAAATCCTTTCTCATATGGGCCATGTGCCCTTGAGGTCATCAGTGTATGAGCTCTAGTAAAAATAACTTACTGAGACATTAAGTTTATAAGTTCCCATAAAATCTTACACTGATATCATTAAGGACACATAACCCAGCAGATAAAAGTGTTCCTTAGATCCAGTTAACTGACCCAAAGAGTTGTGAGTTTAATAGCTAGCTACTTGGGAAAAAAAAACAAACTTCGAGAGCTCAGTTAAAAGGAGTTAACTGATACACCCGGAAGAGGCATGGCACGTGAAACTAGAACAATCTACCCCGATGGACGAAAAAAAGGTTCAGTTTAAAATTCCAATCAACTGAAGAATGTCAGAGCGTAAAACGGCGGAAACGTCGTGAATATGGCAATAAAGATGAGGACAACACTTCGAAAGATGTAAATAATCTATTTGTAGAATCACATTTTTTTTTCCTCGAGTATGCTCTTTGTCTGAAATTAAATTGTTCACAATCCATTACCATATATCAGGATTGATATTACATAGTTTTTTAAGAGCTTAAAAATAATATGAGTTTCAGCTTGTATAATGTAGTTTAATTTTTTTTAAAATTAATTGTTTGAGTAATAATTTATTATTAAAGACCTCTTCATCATTTTATAACTAGATATATATGATACTATAGTTATTTTGGTGTTTGGTTTAAATTGAAAATGTATAAAGGTAAGTTGGTATAGGTCATAACAAATAAATAGTATCATACGATGAATACGATATAAAGTTATTGTGTTATGGTGACAACTTTCTAAATTTCGGGAAAAAAGGATGAAGGCGGTTGATAGCTTCACCAATATTTACACAGATAATCAATGAGATCTTAATTGAATAGGAAAAAATAATAATTTATATTCATAGAGGAAAATCGATGAAGTGTTAATGAGAAAAATTTAAACAAATTGACCAATCGATAAAATGAATCGGATGCATCACACATGTATTAATATATATATATATATATATATATATATATATATATATATATATATATATATATATATATATATATATATATATATATATATATATATATATATATATATATATATGTGTGTGTGGAGTCTAGTTGGTTTTCTCTTCGTCAACGAGGCCCGCCGGCGCATTATCGTAACGATCCGGGTTCGATTTTCGGTAGTGGATACGCACTGCTGATAAGTCCAGAAAAGTACATATAGAAAAAGTTGCAAATTAAAAAATAATGTTTTTTGTGAAAGTATTTATTTATTTATATATATATATATATATATATATATATATATATATATGATATATCAGATTGACCTCAATCAATCTGAAATATAAATATATATATATATATAAGAATACTTTCATAAAAAAATACATTATTTTTTTTTAATTTGTAATTTTTCTATATATGCATATTAAGAAAGATACGTGGCTTTCATTATCCTATATATATATATATATATTTGTATGTATATATGTATAAATAAATATACGTCACTCACATACACACGAACACATGCATACATACACACATATATATATATATATATATATATATATATATATATATATATATATATATAAACTCAGTGTCTATGCTGAAGAGATAACTATTTATTCCTCTCTTAATGGTAATTCTGATCGGTTGGATGTTTAATTTGGCAGCTGAGCAAATAAAATGAACTGCAATGTGTTGCGCACTGTCTGGTTAATTTTAACGCGTCTGAAAGAAAACTTCATTCTTTTTTATCGTCTGTGAGAATGTTTTTCACCTTACATTATTATGACTGATGCTAACTGAAAGGAAAAGACTACTGACGACTACGGCAAACATTTTCCGTGGCAATGAAGTGGAAAGATTATATCGAATCAATTGCTACATCTAGTGCTTTGCACGTTGGTCCACTCTGTTGTACTAGACAATTTTTCTTGTCAGATTCTCTCTAACAAATTTATAAATCTACCATGCATTGACTATTGTTTTCACATCTAGTTTCGTGTCTCTGCTATGCATTCAGTGACACTTGACGAAATACTAAGAAGATCTACAATCTTATTGTTGAAACTTGGATAAGCATGGAATAATAATAATACAACACAAAATGTACGTTAACAAAATGTATTGAAACAAGGAAAGGGTACACAATATTTACAGTTAGTTTGGTATATTCTTGGGAAGACTGTTCCTGCATAATGGGTTGACTAAATCGCAGTCGGGCAGAGTCTCTGGATTGGATCTCTTACTTTCCCCCGTCTTCCGGTACCAACCCATATTTATATGGTCGGTACTCCACTTATGTAAATTAGGTGTATCGTACACAACACCCTCCTCCCAAGCCTTGGAATCCCTTTTGGATTTCAAATTGGCTTCCTATATTGGTTGATGATTATGGCTATTTCCTTGTAGATCCATTTGCCTAATTTTAATATTTTTTCCGTTTTGGATTCACGTCCAATGGGTCCGTCAACTTCCGTTTCCTACCGGATCTTCTTGGTTCAGGTGTATTCTGTGGAGGTTCTACCTGAAACATATCATACATTATATCAATGGGATCTTCGTCCTCATCCGGTATACACTCTTCTTGCTCTATACCGTAATCTTTTTAAGTTGGTTTTGGTGCCTTTTATGAGTATTCTTCGGCCCTTTAATTATGTAAATCAGGTCACCGATTCTCTTGTCCACTATGCCTCGTTCCCAGAACTCAACGTTGTTTTTATAGCACTTGAAAAAACACCTTCTCTCCGGGAGTGTATCTTTTTTTCTCGCTGTATACATGGTATTTTTTACTCTATTTTTCCTGGCAAAAAGCTTGTCAAACACTGACTTAACTTTCCTAGCGAACATTAGTTCAGCTGGTGCCATGTTTGAGTGTGTTCTCTGGTTTGGCGTGATTCTGTATACTTGTAAGAATTGCTGAAGCGCCTTTTCCGTTCGAACTCCTGAGGCTTTCTTCAGAGCTCGCTTTAAAGTATCGACAAATCTTTCTGCGAGTCCATTAGACCTCGGATGATACGGAGGCGTCGTTATGTGGTTAATTTGATATAACTCACAAAATTCCTTAAATTCTTCAGAAGTGAATTGTGTACCATTGTCACCACAATACACTCTGGCACACCGAACCGTGCAAATAGTTCATGCAAAAAAGTTGTTGTGGTATTGACGTAGGCTTTTTACAGCGTAGTACTTCCGGCCATTTTGTAAAAAACTATCTACCACTATTAAGTAGTAAAAATCTTCTACTGGACCAGCGAAATCAATGTGTAATCTTGTCCACGGATGATCCGTCTTGGGACATGGTTTGTGTACTATAGGTGGTGCCTTAGCTGCTAACGCACACCCCTTTACATCGATGAACCATGTTTTCGATATCCACATCCATTCCTTTCCAATACACAAAGCTTCGCATTGCTTTTTTGTTCTATTAATACCCGGTGACCCATATGAAAGTCCCAAGTATTCTTTTTTCTGCAGCTTCTTTGGTATTACTACTCTCTCACCATATAATAAAACTCCATCACCTATTGAAAAAATCTCCTGCACTTTTTGGTCATTTGCTACCATTTTGCTTTTAATTTCTAAAATGAAATCATCGCTTTCAGCTTCTTTTTTTAATTTCATTTAGCGTAACCGGTAGCTCTCTTACAATGTTGTTTACCATGCTTTTCACCTCATAATCTGCTCTGATATTTGCAATAATTGATTCTTCGAATCTTTCTTCTTGACTCGGTACTAGTCTTGATAGACTATCCGCATGAATTATCTTTTTTGGATGATAGGTGCTTTATGTGAAAATCATAATTGAGAAGAATGGTTCCCCATCTTAACAGACGATTTGCTGTATAAACGGGTAACCCTTTCTTTGAACCAAAAATAGTGATCAGTGGTTTATGATCCGTTTCAAGGATAAAATGTCTGCCGTGGATGTACCTGTGAAATTTTTGTATGGCAAAATGATACTCAGTGCCTCTTTTTCTATCTGAGAATAACTTCTTTCTCCTGGGAGCAAAGTTCTCGAAGCGTGTGCAATTGGTTTTCTAGAACCATCTGGCATTATGTGTTGAATACACGCTCCTATCCCGTATGAACTAGCGTCACTTGCCACTACAATATCCAGTTTTGGATTGTAATGGGTTAAAAAGAGGTCGGACGTAAGCATTTTCTTTATTTCATCAAAGGCTTTCTGACATTCTACCGTCCATTCCCATGCCTTGTCTTTTTTTAGCAGTTCATTCAACGGAGCTCTTAAATTGTACATTCCTTTAATGAACGCTTGATAATAATTTGCAAGCCCTAGAAAACTTTGTAGCATCGCCACATTAGTGGGCGTCGGCATGTCTCTAATCGCAATGGACCTTTCCGGATCTGGACATCTTCCATTTTTGTTGATTATGTGCCCTAAATACTTAATTTCCTCCAAACCAAATTCGCACTTTGACTCTTTGACTTTAAATCCAAAGTCCTGAATCTTTTTAAATACTTGATTGAGATGCTCTCGATGTTCGTCGACCGATTTGCTCCTTACTATGATGTCGTCTAAGTAAGCGCACGCAAAGTCTAAATCATTCAGCATGACGTCCATAGCTTGTTGAAAAATGGCAGGTGCCACTTTAATACCAAAAGGAAGCCTGTTGTACTTGAATAACCCTCTATGCGTGTTTATCCCTAGTAACTTCGAACATTCCTCTTCGACGGGAATTTGGAGATAGGCATCTGATAAGTCAATTTTTGAAAATATAACTCCACCATTTAGCTTGTTAAAAATCTCCTCCGGACTCGGTAACGGGTAATGGTAGTCCTTAATTACAGAGTTCAACCCTGTCGAAAAATCAACGCAGACTCTGACTTGGTTTGATTTCTTTTTTATGCACACAATCGGCGCAGCCAATGAATTAGATTCTACTTTTGAAATAATTCCCATTTTTTCCAACCTATCAAGTTCTTCGTTAATTTTCTCTACACTTGCGAAAGGCACATTACGTTTCTTTTTAAAAATTGGCATAGTATTTTCCTTTAATTCGAATTTGGCTTCAAACTTGTTACATCTTCCAAGACCAGGTGTGAAAGTTTCTGGAAACTTTTTCTTTAATTCCTCATTAATGTCCTGTCTTGTTTGCGTATTACTTTCTACTTTTCTGCAGAAAGAGTTTAACGGTTTATCCCACAATTCGAATGTTTCAATAAAATCTGTACCCATCAAATTTTCTCCATTTTTCAGAATGAAAACTTTTATTTTTTAACTATCCCGTTCAATTTCATGGGAAGTACAACCTCGCCTTCGAATTTAATTTCCTTTCCAGTCACTGTTCGAGCGCGTTTCGTTGACTTCATTATTGTAGGCCTTTTAAAATTTTCCATGTTTTATAGTTCATTATTGTTAAATCTGAAACCCGAATCGAGTTGAAATTTGATATTCTTTTTTAAATATTTCAGTCGTCACATACTTCCTCAAATCTCTATCTGATTTGATATTTGAATTTGTTTGTCTAATTCGGCTATTGACTTTTTTCGTTTTACAACACGACCCTTTGTGACCATTCTTGTGGCACACGAAACATTTTTTATTTCTATATGGGCAATTTAACTCCCAGTGTCTTCCGTTGCACCGTCTACAATTAAATGGCGGAACCATTTTTTTTTCCTCCTCATTCTTTTCATTTAATTTTTCTTGTCTATTTTTAAAATACGCCGAATTTTTAATCCAATTTTTTCTGATGGGTAATTTGACTGTTTCTTCACTTTTTTAATATAAGCAATACCAGCTTCTTCAATTTTTTGAGACTTTCTTTAAACTTACGGCCCGCTGACACTCCTTTGCTAACTTTTGCAGGGTAAGGTTTTGTTCAGATTCGAGTTTAGACAAAACTCTACGTCTTATTTCGGCACTCTTACTGGATACCAGTCCTTGAGCAAAAATTAAAACACTTGAATTCTTCAACCGTAATCTCTGCCAATCTGAAATTGTCACAATGTCTATTCACTATCGATGCATAAGTTAAGTAATCCTGATCGTCGGATTTAACTACATTCATGCATAACCATCGCTTATGCCAAAGCGACATATTTGCTCCAAACAACTCCTTTAGCAATTTCACTGTTTCCAAGAATTCCAATTCATTTGTTCTTCTCGGTAGAATAAAATCTACAAATTTGCTATGTTCCGCTGTACCTAGCTTTCTTAGTAATAGACTGACTTTTCTTGAATTCGACCAGTTTTCACAGTCTGTGTGGAAAATATCTTCATATCGTTTAAAATACGCTTCAAACGTTTTTCCTTCGTCTGGCACATGGTTGAAAGTTTCCAACGAATTTAATATGATGTTATTAGAATATGAAGAGTTACTTTCATTTGCCTGAATGTTGTTTAATTTCTCCAATGTTAACTTTTGAATTTCCAAAACCTTGACATACATTTCTTCCTGTTCCCTTTGACGTTGCTGACTCAACTCCTCTTGCCTTTCTTTTTATAATTCTGCTGTGCTAATTGCTGTTCTCTTTAATAAGGCAAACTGTTCACTTTGTTGTTGCAGACTCAACTGCTGGGATTTGACTAACTCAGCTTGACTCAACTGCTGGGCTTTAAACAATTCAGCTATGACTTTGGATAATTCCTCCATTTTTAACTGATAGTGTTCATGCAACAAAGAATATACTTTTAAATTGTGTATCCACGAATATACTATAAGCAGACAAAAAAAAAAAAAATCGAAACAACTTACGCCTTTTTTAATTTTATGTCTTGCTTTATAAAATATTGTTGAGAAATCAAACAAAAAAAAAAAAAAACAATTTTTTTTTTTTTTTTTTTTCGCTTACCTTTCAAAGTCGACACGTTGTATTTGTGCTCCTTTTAATTCCATGCATGTTTTTTTTTTTTTCGGCCAGCTTTTTTTTTTTTTTTTTTTAGTCGGCCAGCATTTTTTTTTTTTTTTTTTTTTTTCGCCGTTATTTGTTTACGCCACCTTCCAGATTTTTCTGAGTGAACGTTCCTTTAAGCTTAGTCGTCCTTTTAACTAGTTTTAACTGTCCAAACTTCAGAATACTTTTCCGTTCCATTAGATGTTCGACTTTTAATTAATGATTTTTTTTTTTTTTTCAGCCTGGGTTCTTCAAACTTGTCCCAATTGTTGAAGGCTATCAATTATTAATTTTTTTTTTTCCGTAACGTAAAGTTCTTTATACCTCGTCACCATTGTTGAAACTTGGATAAGCATGGAATAATAATAATACAACACAAAATGTACGTTAACAAAATGTATTGAAACAAGGAAAAGGTACACAATATTTACAGTTAGTTTTGGTATATTCTTGGGAAGACTGTTCCTGCATAATGGGTTGACTAAATCGCAGTCGGGCAGAGTCTCTGGATTGGATCTCTTACTTTCCCCCGTCTTCCGGTACCAACCCATATTTATATGGTCGGTACTCCACTTATGTAAATTAGGTGTATCGTACACAACACTTATGCATCTCGGCTTCAGTGTATTTCCCATCGCCGTAACGTAGCGTCCCTATGACTTCTCTACAAATTTCGTTCATGATGAGCTTTCCTCCTGAGATCTTTGTCTATTTAAGCGTACTTACTAGATCGGCGGCAATGTCCCATCATGTTTCGCTTGAAATAGCTCGATGGAACCGCAAGTTCTATGTTAACAGTTTCTTCTCTCGAGATTCTAGCCTCTGTGCTTTACAGTAAATTTTGATCTTCAAAAATGTAAATGCAATGTCAATAGTTGCCTTCTATCTTCGTAATTTTGTTCTTTGTTCTCCCCCCTTGGTAATGTTTTCTTTTTCTCATATTCTCTCACACTCGGTAACCTTGCTTGGGAAGAAATACGTATGCTATGCGTGTGTGTGTCTGTGCATGTTGAAGATATTCGTATATGTAAGTGTGAAGCTACAATTTTTGACGATTTGACAATTTTGTAAACATTACATCAGTCATATGATCATTGTTCAATGTCTCCAACATTTTGACTCTTCTAACATAGAATACATTCTGATCAGCCATCCCTACGTTGTCATGAACTATATTATGATATGTTTCTCGGATATTTCTGCATCTGATTCTTTTAGCCTATGATAATCAATATTCACTATGCTAAAAATTTCGCATTTTCTTTATTTTTTGAAAGCCTTTCTCTCTAAGTGCTACGAGCAAAATTCGCACTAAAACAAGTCCGCTATATTTTATTACTGAGTCTTTGTGCAATGAGGGATATTTTTAAAAGCTTTATTTGAAGTTCCGTTTCACAGTTATACGCTGGGCGATGGCTGCTATAAGAAGAGAGTTCTTGCTATCTCTTTGCCCGAACCATTCTCAAATAAAAGAATTTTTAAAATTCGCTTTTCGTCATGTGGGGAAAGTTTCAATATCCATTCGTAGATATTCTTCCTCTCAGTTGTTCAGATTCGGTGTCATTATTAAAGATTAGTTATCTGGTGATTACCTAGGCGTAGCTAAGATGAAGCTAAGGCAGAAAGTATAGTACACTCAATGATGATCGAACTGACTATTCTAGATTAATTACAACTGAATAGTAAGTTCGTACCTCACTGTGTGCTACATTGGCCTTGAGCTACATCTAAGATAGATTTGGAAAATCACCATTAAGTATTAACTCATTTATTATAAAAGTCATTGTCATCTGTCACTTCGACATGCAGTAACCGTTAGCAAGCTTGTCTCTCTGAAACAATGACGGTTGTGTAGTGAGTTCGATCCTCATTGAGAGCTCCATCTAAGCTATCCTTACTAAATCCCTATGAATAATTGCTATGATTTCTTTGGAAAACGGTGAAGTAGAACTGAAAGTCTTGAAATATATTATATTCCTGGAAACATTCGACTTTGAATGATCAATGTTAAGCCATGAGTCTGTTTGATAGAATGGGACAATAGCAATAATGCATTTGATTGAATCCTTCCTCACAACGCTGGTTATATTTTAACTTTACTTACAGTTGCGAAACTATTTTTTAAAGGATATCATATGAAATAATTTCGAAATTTAAAGAAATTTTAAACCAGTAAATTCTATTTAAATTTGTCCATCTTTCTTCTCCATCTTTTCGCCTGTGACATCACTTATTGGAATCCGGTAATTTGTAAATTTTAGAAAAGCTATAAAGTTTGAAAGCCATTTTGAATTGTTTGAAAAACCATCTAGTTGAAATATTTCATGTTCATGAAAAATAGATTTATTACGGGTGGAAAAAATTGTGACTATCACAAGCGCAGTATACATCTCAGACAAAAAAGTACATTTAATAAGTAAAAATTTTTTTTTTTTGCTTTTTTATGGCATTCACTGCGAATTTCTGGAAAAGTTAGTGCAGGCAGCAATGCTACCGTGATCAGATGTGGGATTTAACTGATTTACCTCTAGCTACTGGTGTTAATGTTACAAATGCAATGCACCGAAAGATTTTAATTTTGGAAAGTGAAACTGCTCTATATGTATTTTTCTTTTGATCACAAATTCCAAGCGTCTGATCATCTCAAACAAGTGAATCTAAATTGTTCTTTTTTTTTTCTCCTGGAATAACCAATTTAGAATAAAATTTTAAAATTTCAAGGTTTCATCTACGAAAAATTGTTATTGGGGTTATGCTTCTATGCGAAGAAGAGAATATGACCTACGATTCTGGAAATGTTTTCTCCATTCTGATAATTCAAATGATTAAATCTGCTGTTATGTAACATTTCTTACCAAAATATTCCCGTTCTGTATAAACGCCTAGTCCGTTTCTCAAGATTGTTTTGAATAATTATTTACAGAAAAAGTAATTTTATTGGATCATACTTATATTTCATGTGTAACGTATTAGTTCGCATTATACATGGAAAACGCACTCACTTCTACTGCTAACGTCTCCTTCTAATATCTACTATAACTCTATACTTCTAATGTCTCCGTCTGAACCCTGAAATTTAATTTACTAATTTTTCCCATCTATTTACAATTGGTTTAGCTATCGTCTGGTTCACACTATTCCCGGCCTCTTAGACAGAAATAAATGTTTATCACTCTACATCGCTGTTTAGGATCGGGTTTCCGGTTTTTTCTAAGGAACTTTTATTTTGTTTTACTCCTAATAGATTCTTGCATCTTAGTGGCATTATCAACTTGTTTGGAGCGAATAGATTAAAAAAATTGATTGAAAATAAACTGTCACGAAAATCTAATGCTCAAATTTAAATATCACTCTAATTCGTATTATTTCCTTTTGCATTTAATTCGGTTGTGTTTATTACAGCTTAATAGTTATTAAGAATAGTTATTAAGAATATTCGATTAGCTACCAAAATTTTTAACACTAACATTAAAAAAAACACGTTTCAAGAGCTACTCTCGAGAAGTAAAAGGTTATTGTTAAATTACAGGGTGCGATGTATAAATTTCATAATTAAATTTCGCGCATGCTCGTTGTTTTTGAAATGTCGACTGCGCAGTATAGAAGGGTAAGTTGGACATCGTCTTTAAGAAAAAAATACGATGATACAATTCACTGTGTCAGAAATTTGGAAATGGCATGCTGTACTGCTTGGCATTCGCACCGGAAACTCCAGTACGAACATTTCAGAGTGTTTCAGTGTCAATCTGAGATGAGTGCAGACGACTCGGAAAGAGTTGAATGAGTCTCCTGGTGGTTACAGAGGTACGGCAGCTCGGAAAAGTAACTGTGATCGTTCAGATAAGAAAAAAAAAAACTCCCGAATTTGTTGGTGAGACTCAGCCGGAAGACCTACATCAAGTGCCTTGAGAAGTTAGCACTGTCCTGCTCCAGATGGTGGATGCTGGTAGACACAATGTCTAGCAAAAGGACTCTGCACTATGTGACACAAGTAGGAAAATCCTGTCATGGCTGTCAGGTAATTACTACGACCACATCACTCCTTACATCTGGTGACTTAAGTCCTCAGACTGCAATCCCGCCTCTGATTATTACGTGTGGGGCGCAGCTGGGCGTAAAAAACTACATGTAACATCAAAGATGAACTGAAACCAAGGATTATGGAAGTATTCACCAACTTAAACAAATAGACCCTCCATAATAGTTCCAGGTGATTCTGAACCCGCCTAGAGGTCGTGGTTGGTGCCAATGGCGATTTTATTGAATAAATTTACTCTTGATTATATGAATATATTTTTGTGTAATTTTGGTAAATATACCTGTTAAAATAAGGTGTCAGTGTTGTTTTATTTTTTGTCTAATTTAGACGACAATTTATCCAACGCACTCTGTAGTAAGAAAGAATTAGGTTTCTCATGTAAAAGAAAGAGTAGTTAGAATGTCGTGAAGATTATGAAGAGAAGGTGAAGCGATTAATATTAATTATTAACTAAGATAATATTCTGCAGGGAATTCTTCCTATGGGAATTCCTACACGATGCTCTCTTTCACAAAGTGGCAATTCTTGAAAGAAAAATTACAGAGTGTCACTTTCTTACGCTTCGATCACAGGGTAAATTATGGTGTTTCGACTCCTTGTAAGTAGAGGGACATGGCCTATCTTTAAATGTTTCAAATATAACCAATGGCAACACATCGTCTGAATATTTGCCTTGGAAAAACGGATATAGTAGAAATAGGCTTGCTATGTAAAGAAAAATGCTGGATTGTAGAGAATGTTTTCCCCTACAAGACTGCATAAAATATTTCGAAACTTATCAGGGCTGGAAAGTGAGACTTAGTAGTTTCATTTCTTATATGACAACAATGCATATTTTTTGTTTTATCTTAATTCACAACACAATGCATCTTACACTTCCTGGAACGATAAGTTGTGTCGGCCTGAATAAATATTTTGCAGTAAAATTTATGATGAAAGTTGGGCTATTATGCAATCTTTTCAGAAGTCAAAGTGTGTAGGATTTAAATGAATGATGCTCAAATCACATGGGCAATGTGTAACCACGAAGATAAGGAAAATCTACGTTTAAATTTGCATTTAACAAGAAATGAAAAATTATATATATATATACATATATATATATATATATATATATATATATATATATATATATATATATATATATATTATAAAAATGTTAGAAAATTAATAATGCGTCTGACGATCAATTAACTTTCATTAAAAGAGAGAAAATTTAATCAAACGAAAGAGTAAGTAATTTGATCGCTTGATTCTCCACAGTGAATTAGCGTCCACGTTCTTAAACCATTACACCTTTCTTGGCAGTTCTTCTATTATCACAATGTTGAATAATTAATAACAAAAATGACAGAATTTTAAACAAAATTTTTTAAACAAAACAAAACTAAAAAAAAAGCCTGGTTAGTTTATATAAACAAACACATATTTGTAAAAATAACATTTTAACGTTTAACGTTTCAGTGTCCCCATTCCTTGGTGCGCGCACATGATCATCAAACCTTTTAATGTGATGAAACCCTAACGGACGAAATGCGTTACACAAAATAATTTTCCAAATTGTCATTAATTTTTCTTGACAAATAATCTATAAAAATGTATGATAAAGGCGTTAAAAATTAAATTAAAGTGATATGGTGTACCGGTATTAAAATAATATGGTGTTTCGGTATTAAATGTAATATTCTTTCCCGTTATTAAATGTAATATAGCATTTCGTTATAAAAAGTGCTATGGCCTTTTTGTATTAAATGTAATCAGGTATATCGGAATTAAATGTAATATGGTGACTCGGTATTAAAAATAATATGTTGTCTCGGTATTAAATGTAATATGTTGTCTCTGTATTAAATACAATACGGTGAATCGATATTAAAAGTAATATTTTGTCTCGGTATTAAAAGTAATATGGTGTCTTTGTATTAAAAGTACTATGGTGTCTCGGTATTAAAAGTACTATGTTGTCTCTGTATTAAAAGTACTATGGTGTCTCGGTATTAAAAGTACTATGGTGTCTCGGTATAAGCCTCAGGGGTTGGTCATTAGCGGCAATACCGGTGCATGCTTAATTTTTTTTTTTTTTTTTTTTTTTTATTTCAAGAAATCATTGTCCCACCAAAGACTGTGAGTGAAAACTACACTATATGAAAAGCAATGGAATTGAATTTCGGAAATATCGATTTGATCAATGAAATTGATTTTTCCATTTCCTATATTACGTAGGAAATACGAAACTTAGATCAGGTTTCTTCGTAATTCTCAATCCATTTCACTTTAATTGTTTTCGTAATCCTTTGAGGCAAATCAAAATTATAAACTGTTAACGAAAAGTGAGTATAATAAAGGAGGCAACCATTACAAGGAATAAAAGGACGACTCACGGAACCCCTTCGAGAAAAAAACGAAATCAAAGAACGCGTGGATTGAAATGGGAAGAATGAATGAAAAAAATGGCGGAAAGATAATAGCGAATGATGAAGTCTGAAAGAGTAAGGGAATATTCAATGGGGAGAAATTACAGGCAATTCAGGAAGATAATGATGGAAAAATAAAAATAAAAGTGTGTAAAGAAAATAAAGCTAAAACTTGTGAAAATGAAATAAATTGATATATTGATGAATTACAATAATTAAAATAATATATGTACCTTGGTCGATTGAAAAGTTCATAGGCTGACCAAAATATTCTCATTTGATTAAATAAGGTTTAATATTCAACATAGACCCTCATGCGGTCCACACAATTCTTCCATCCGTGTTGCAGTGTTCAAATTCCATTTGTCAAGAACCTTTCATTCTGTTGACCAAAAAAGTCAACAAAAGCAGATATGACATCATCATCCCGAAGATACTTGTTTCCAGACAAGTGTTTTTTTTTGGTTTTTTTTTTTGTTTTTTTTTTTTTGTTTTATTTTTTCATGTTGGGGAACAGAGGATAGTCAGAGTAGCCAAAATCTGATAAATACGGAGGGTGATCAATAAGTTCAAATCCACAGTCACGCTCAGCAACCATGTAAACCAAAGACTTGCAAGAGCATTCTCCTGGTGAAAGATAGGTAAAAACAATACCGTTTGAAGATAGGTAAAAACAATACCGTTTGAAGATAGGTAAAAACAATACCTTTTGCATCCAAAAAAACTGAGGCCATCATCTTCCCTGCAGATGAAATTACCTTGTGGATTTGAGGTAGGTGAGAAGGGTTTTTACACTGCATGAATTGTCTAATTGTCTCTGTCTGAAAAGGAATAACCCAACACTAAACTTCGGTTAGAATATGTCCAAGAAAACCAGCTGGTTCCGTCTCAAACAATGTCAGATTTTTCCGTGATGTGGTCCGGCTGTACGCTTTTGACCAGCTGTCAGAAGACGTTGAAGACACCGAGCAGAAACCATTATCATAATAAGTTCATTGTGTGGTATGTTCCCAACTCTGTTACGTGATATGTTAAGAGTATTGACTATTTGATTTATAGTCAATCGTTTGTCATGCATCCCCATAAGATGAAGTTTATATTTTTTCCTCGCTGTTGGCAGTATCAGGACGTCCTGGCTTCAGGTAATCTTCAAGGCAACTCCCTTCCCCCACTAAGCTCAGCTTCACTATTTTGCTCTTTTGAAAAGCTGGAGCATCATTCCCTAATAGAGCAATCCTGTGTGCATGGAGATAATTAGGGGGTAAACCATTTTTTACGGGTATTTGATGTCGTAATGATTGTTCGTTTTTGATATTTTGAGCTCTGGCCAATGCTTTACCGGTGGTAGAGAAAAAAAGACGTAATGTCCAGCCACCGCTTGAACGGTGGGTAAACATTTGTAATTGTTTTAATATCTACTGTGAAACATTACATAGTAATTATTTGGGAATTTTGACTCAAGTGCTTAGGCGGAAGAGTTAAAATTGTTCAGGAACGCAGGGCTTAAATGTTTAAGAGAAGGATACATCAGAAAAAGACATTTCAAATTTCTAAGGCACATAATTTGAAAAATTTTACATTCGCCGGACATGTTGAAGACAAGATGGACAAAAAAAAAAACAGATATAACCTAGCTAGCGAGATTGTGTAAATGAAAGGCAAAAAAAAAAATGTTTAGAAGAGCTAAAGAAAAATAGACAAAATTTACTAAGAGCTACAAAGTAGATGAAATTTAGGACATCCCTGATCGCCAATATTTTAAAATCGGAGTTCTGTAAGACTGGCCAGATTTCATTTTTAGGGAAATCTTGCCAATCACAGTATCGTTCAGTTTTGCTGAATTTTTTGAACAATTTCATTTTTTTTTTTTTAAATAAAACATTCAACTCCAAGCAAGGCGGGAAGCCACTAGCACGCAAAGATTTTCCGAGTAGGAGCGAAAACTAAGAGGAGTGATAGAGGAAAGGATGAAGAGACGGTTAGGGGATAGATCGGGATATCGATTGACGTTACATTTGAATAGATGGAGATTATAGTTATCAGGAAAGCAAGAAATGGGGAGGAAGTTCCACAGGCGAGAAGTGTGAGACATGAGTACATCAGATCATATTGGATCGAAAAAAATCGACATCACAAATGTCTTTACCTTATCAATTGCCTGTCGGATTAGTAAGCAATAAGTATTTCAGCTGGACTCTTGGTATATCTTGCAACAGTTTGAAGTAAGATATAATTGTCCTATGGGAGGGGGGCAGCATGACATTTTTTATTAGTGGTAATCAAAGTATTGGCCGTTCAATGACCGAATAACCAGTGCTATTATAGGTTGGAATCTTTCGGCGTTCTATTTAAACAAACTTTCCGGAATAATTTTCCAATCTTGATATAGGTTTCCTTCCTATCATTTTGTTTGAACTAAAGTGGAAATTCAACATCTCAACTACGTCATTATTTTATGTTCGAGTTACCTGTGCTGTCCATTTTAGTTGAAGTCGCTTTCGAAAGTCTTGAAGTGATGTGGTTTCTGTTATTTGGGAAAGTTCTTTATTTGTGACCCTGTATCGCCAGTCCACAAGCTTCAAAGAAGAATAGTGAATATGTCACTATTCGAAAATATTCACTGAAGTCGACAGACTCAACTAAATAAATAGATAGAAGGATAAAATAAGTAAGCATAACTAGATAAATATATAGACAGATAAATATAAGTAAACTGAAATAGATACATAGATAAATGAAAGCAAGCTGAAATAGACAGATTGATAAGGATAAGTATACTAGAACATATAGATAGATAAACATGAATATACTGAAACAGAAAGGTAAAGATAAATAAATTGAAGTAGATAGACATAAATAAACTGAAATCGATAGATAAACACAAGTAAACAAATAAATAAACATAAGTAAACTGAAATTGATGGATAAACATAAGTAATTTGAAATAGTCAGATAAATAGATAAATATAAGTAAATTGAAATAAATAGATAGATAGATAAACATTAATAAATTGAGATAGATAAACATATGTAAATTGAAATAGATAAACATACGTTGAGCTAGATAGATTGATAAACACGAATAAATTGAAATAGATAGATAGATAGATAAACATGAGTAAAGTGAAATAGATAGATAGATAGATAGATAGATAGATAGATAGATAGATAAACATGAGTAAAGTGAAATAGATAGATAGATAAATATGAGTAATGTGAAATAGATAGATAGATAAACACGAGTAAAATGAAATAGATAGATATATAGATAGATAGATAAACATGAGTGAAGTGAAATAGATAGATAGATAGATAGATAAACATGAGTAAAGTGAAATAGATAGTTAGATAGATAGATAGATAGATAGATAGATAGATAGATAGATAGATAGATAAACATGAGTAAAGTGAAATAGATAGATAGGTAGATAGATAAACATGAGTAAAGTGAAATAGATAGATAGATAGATAGATAGATAGATAGATAGATAGATAGATAGATAGATAAACATGAGTAAAGTAAAATAGATAGATAGATAAACATGATTAAAGTGAAATAGATAGATAGATTGATTGATAGATAGATAAACATAAATAAAGTGAAATAGATAGATAGATAGATAGATAGATAAACATAAGTAAAATGACATAGATATATAGATAGATAAACATGAGTAAATTAGATAGATATATAAATATATATATAAAAATATATAGATAGATAGATAGATAGATAGATAGATAGATAGATAAACATAAGTAGAATGAGCTAGATAGACAAACATGTGTAAATTGAAATAGACAGATAAATAGATAAATATAATTAAATTGAAATACATAAACATATGTAAATTGAAATAGATATATAATTATAAATTGAGCTAGATAGTTTGATAAACACGAATAAATTGAAATAGATAGACAGATAGATAAACATAAAAAATGAGCTAGATAGATAAACATGAGTAAATTGAAATAGATAGATAGATTATTTCTGAACCTGAATGTACACTGAAAATTCGTATTCCACTTGCTTATGATGAAATGTCAATACACAACTGACAAATCGCTTGTACTCGGACACAGATTATAGGCACTCAATTTAAGTTGAAACCCACTCAGTCAACAAGCACTAAAGAGAGGGAGAGAGCGAGAGAGAGCGAGAGAGAGAGAGCGAGAGAGAGAGAGAGAGAGTGAATGAAAGAAATCACGTTCCTATCGAATATTCATTGTGTACTCTCATATATATATATATATATATATATATATATATATATATATATATATATGAATTGGCTGTTTTTCTCTCTTCGCTTTTACTCACTCATATACTATAATCATGCCACGCTAATTCGCAACTTCCATCAATCAACAAACAAGCCTCTTATTTATTAATGCAACTTGGTTTCTTAAAATGGACCACATTTGTATGCAATAGTATATAAATATTTCATAAAAGTTCGCCCAGTACAATGTTCGAGTGTTAATCAATGTAGAGACTTACTAAATGAGCTGGGTGGCATAAATGTACCAGTGTCAGATAGGTACCTGAAAGAATATGGACGAGAGATAAAGGTTGAGCTTTGAAATGAAGCAGTTAAGATGGCAGTGTTCAGGGTAGTATCGACAAGGAAGTCTGTTCGAAAAAGTAGGATTTCTTAGAAAAAACAAAGATGAACTTCCTCCTTACAATTAAAATATAGAGGAAATTAGAAGGATTTGACACCGCAGAAAAAGCAAGGCGTGACATCACTGTAAAAGTCTTGTAGAACTAAAGAGTGGAACACGTCTGGATATTTACCATATTTGATGTAGAAATGAATTAGCGAATGGCTTTCGACGTTGCTTCTGCGAGAAAGGGACTGTAATGAACTTGAAAGAAAATAGACGTCTAAAAGTTGGGATTTGTTGAGATTGCATTATTGATAATTACTGGGGAAAATGCAGGTTGTCAGAGATAGCTAGTTATCGATTGTAGTTAAATGTCTAAAGAATAATGGATATGAATAAAGATCTGGATACAGGTAGACACTCAGACGAAAATAAGCAGTGCAAAGAAGCGGACAGATGAAAAAGAGATGGGAGAAAGGTAGAATTAAATGTGAAGTACGCTGTGATTTATATATTCTTCCTACATTTTAAGCAAGTTAAAGCCTTACACAAATCCATCTTCAGCTTAATAAATATTTTCATCTGTCTCAAGGTGTAGAACGAGGCTATTTGTATAGCCAATCAGGTACAAGAAAGCTCATTTCTCTAGCGCGCTTCCCAGGCAAAATTCCAAACCTAAGATGAATTAGTATTTGATAATCCATTAGGCCGACCGCAACGTCGATAGAATGTAAGACAAAGATAACAGAGAACGGTAGTAAATTTAATAAATGGCCAACTCAAGACACTGACTGATTTATCTGGGACATAACAAACTGTCTGAAGGCTAAGCGTTAATTTGGGCGCCTTTCCAAAGGATGTGAGGTCAATCTGCTAGTTGGCCACTTGAAAGAAGACGAACTGAACAGACCGGATACTATTATAATAGACTTATTTGGATGCATTAAGAAATTAGTAAAGGCACCCCACACGCATATGCATATATATATATATATATACATATATATAACGACAACCTTCACGTTTATCTGCAGACCAGTCTGATGGGGCGTCTAAGCAATTCGTGTTGCAGACTACTATATTCGTATTTCTCGCACTCTCAAAGAGTTCAAATGTCATATATATATATATATATATATATATATATATATATATATATATATGTGACATTTGAACTCTTCGAGATTGAGTGTATTAATATGATTTTGTGACTCTGAGTTTCACGCTTTTGAAACCCAAGGTCACAAACTCACATCAATGCAACCAAATATGTTAGCTCTATCTTTGATATTGTGCGCTTTCTAATAAGTACCGCGCATATAATCTATATCTATAAATAGCATTCTGTTAGTGTGTCTTTGTGTTTATCAACTTGTTACCTCATCCTGAGCAAACCGTTCATCCCATTAGCATGAAAATTCACAAACACATCTGAAATTTACGGTTTTTGTACGTGACGTCTTCGGATTTTTCGTTTGTTCCTCCGATTATGGAAAAAAAATTGATAAAGCCGATAAGGGGTCGAAGATTGATTCGAAACAAATTCATCAGTTTTTTCAGTGATAGTTTTCACAAATTACAAGTGATATCCACCAAACACACATTGAGCAATCTCCTTACTTATAGTGTTGAGGTGCTGTTCTTTGTTTTTAAAAATTGATAAAATCGATCACTTTGGGACATCAAATCCAATGTAGCTGATTTTTGTTTTTCGCAAGGAATTTTCACAAAATTCATGTTTAGTCTTAGTTTCATCAACAGTTATTAGTTGCTGACCTTTTGCTTCAATATCGCTATCAATCACCAGAAAAATCGATAATATCATGCCACTTTTGACTTTCAATTCAAATCCAGTCAAACTGATTTTTGGCTATATTTTTCGCAAATGGCGAAGAATTTCCACCAAAATGACGTTGAGCATTATTTTTATCAACAGTTATGAGGTTCTGACATTAATTTTCAATATCGGTTTCAATTATCGGATAAAAATCGATGAAATTATACCTCTTTTGAGTTCCGATTCAAATCGAGATTACCTGAATTTGGCGAAGTTTTTCGCAACTTGCTTTGGATTTTATTTATCTTTATCGGCTTTAGTCGTGAAATTAAAAAAAAAACTTCTGCCCTGTGAGCTCCTTCGTGACCAACTAATACCTAAGGAAAGTCGATACAATCATATCTTCATCGGAATTTGCGAATACACCAATCAAACGTATGTTCAACTGAGACGTCTACACTACAGACTCTACAGCTGACTGTTATTCAGACACGTGTGACCATCCTTCACATAGCGGTATCTCATTGGCTGAGTGCAGTACGTGGTCGCTGATTGGTGTTCGAGACCCTAGGACGCTCGCTGATTGGCACAACCGATTGGCCAGTAATACTTCGCATTTGAACCTGCTGGGCACAGCTGTGGGACGAAGGTCTCACTTCTGCTCCTGCTACGCCGCCACCCGGTTGATACAATAAGGCCTCCTTCAACTGATAAGTTTCTTACCGCAAGTTGTTTCTTACGTTTTTGTTTTCCGCTTTGCGATACTAAGTTAGACTTTGTACTCCTGCAACTGAACAACCTTAATCAACTACTGCTAGCATCACTTTTCCCCATGCCGCCAAAAACGAGCGTACGTCTTAGCCTTCAGTCTGCAAGAGCGTCCGCTATGAGGGCAAGAAGGGCCCGCGAGTCCCAGGAGCAGACTACAATGCGACTATCACAGGTCGCTCAATGCAGCGCCCTCGCGCAGGCGTCGCAGTCAGAAGAGGAGCGTGCTACCTGCTTGGCTGGGAAAGCTGCCTACAGAGCTTCGTTGCGATCAAGGTTCAAGAATACCCAACGGTCGAGAATGAATGCACAGGCTGCAGCACACGCCTCAGCATCTCGGGCTTCCGAGACTCATCATCAGAGGCTTCTTCTTAACGTAACAAACGCTGCTGCCACTGCAAAATCAAGGGCAATGGAGACACTTGACCACAGGCGCGCCCGTCAATCCAGGGACGCTGCTGTGACAGCGAGCGTCAGGGCTGCTCTAGACAACTCTCCGTAGGTCTGTTCGAAATGCTACGAATGCTGCCACCACTTCCAGGTCGAGGGCAGCTGAAACATTCGACCGCAAACGAGCCCGTCAATCCAGGGAAGCTGCTGCAGCTGCGAGCGGTAGGGCTTCTGAGACACGGCTATTTAGGTCTGTTCGACCCCGGCATTAACTTAACTACGCGTGACAACATCAATGTAGGGTCCATGTCCTGCGTTTGCCAATTCTGCAACGCCCGCAAATGGGTCGGGGAGTATGCCGGTCTGTGCTGCTCCTCCGGCAAAGTTCGACTGCCACCTCTGCATGAACCACCTACCCCGTTGAGGGGACTAATAGCCGGCTCCCATCCCGACTCAAACCACTTCCTTAAAACAATTCGGCAATTCAACAACTTCTTTAAATGACCTCATTTGGGGCTGAGATGGTTCGACAAGTGGCTTGAATGCCCACTTTCAGAGTACAGGGGCAGGTATACCACCGCACTGAGTCTCTGCCGCATGAGGAGGCCTCTACGCCTAAATACCTTCAACTGTAATTTTATTGCAGACTACAACCTACAGGCCGAAATCCGGATCGGTATTTTGCCGCCGTCGGGAAGAGTTCCTCGCAGGGACGTCATACTACTACTTCAGACCACGAGGTTAACAGCTACATTCGCAGTTTCAAATATGCTTTGGAAAATGCTCCCTTTCCTTCCTTCAGCATTGTAATTGACGCCGACAACCGGCCTCATGATGAACACGAACGAAGTGGCCGCTATTATACATGGGGAGCAAGACCGCACTCGCGATATTGTCCTCAAATCAAGAGGCGGCGCTCTTTGCAGGATTTCGGAGACCCATCGATCATATGACGCATTGCAATACCCTTTACTTTTCCCTTATGGTGACGATGGCTACCATTTCGGCATTCCCCTTCATACTCTAAGTGGACAACTTACAACGTCTTCCAAGGCCTTATCGTGCAAGGTCTTCTACTCATAACGTTTCATGGTTAAGGATGGAGAATTCAGCCTGCTCCATAGATGCAGGGAGCTTTTCCACCAGTTTGCGGTTGACATGGCCGCTATGATCGAATCGGAGAGGTTTTATTTTATACGGAGTCATCAGAAACAGCTGCGCTCAGACTCCTACGTACACTTACGTGACAGCCTACGAAATGAATTCACTCCCCGCGACCTAGGGAAGCTGTGCATTCTACTCAATACCTACACTGGGGGGGGGCGTTACATGCATGAACGCACGCAGGACGCTATGACATACGTTAGGCAATATGGGCGGCCAGACTTATTTATAACGTTTACCTGCAACCCCAAATGGGTTGAGATAACGCGTGAACTCCTACCCGGACAGGATTACACTCACAGACATGACATTAACGGCCGCGTATTCCGCTTAAAACTGGGAAAACTTATAGACAATAGTGAAGGGGTGAGTCCTACGGTGAAAACGCACCCACTATTTTACATTGCCAGAATTAAAAATCTTGACCGATTATGAACGGGTGGCAGTCTTTGGGTAAGCATGGAGCAGCAACACAGCAGCCACCTATTACCATCGGTTGCCCTTGATCTCATTGATTTTGCTACCAGTGAGATTCACGGCCTATCGACGACCTCAACAACTGCGGATATGTGTGTAAGTTCAATAATTCAAACCCCAAAGCTATTTAACTACATAAAACCCCGAGCAACGCCGGGCTTTAATGCTAGTATATAATAATAATAATAATAATAATAATAATAATAATAATATATATATATATATATATATATATATATATATATATATATTATCCGGTCCGCTAAGCATAGTTGCAGTAGAGTAGATGCGCATCCTCTGATACGAGTGGCCAGACATTTTAATGCACACACACACACACACACACACACACACACATATATATATATATATATATATATATATATATATATATATATATATAATTCAAACATTATGTTACTCGATCATTTGTATTTGAAATAGATGACCCATTTTATTTATTGAACAATGTGTGTTACGTCTATCGGTCTGCACATTCGAGAAATATTAGTTTCTACATCATCAACATCATCATCCTCTCTCCGACAACTGCATTGGTTGTGTGCCAACGTGTGATTATCTGTAAATAATCTGTTCTGTCACCGAAGTTGTCAGCTCATTTTTTGACATCTGCCTGCCTCTTCTTTGAATAAACGATAACTTGTAGGATGACACTAGAAAAGTGTTTTCTTTTATGACATGTCCATAATATATTCATTTGCTCTTTTTGTGAATATGTCTTCCAACTTGTCTGACTTGTCTGACGGTCTATGGTTAAAATACTGCTGCAGATGGTCGAATATTGGTAACTTTCTCAAGTAATAGTTCATGAGGAACTAAAGTCCCTCTTTTTATTTTTCTCAAGTTGGTTGAAATATTCTTGGAACGCTGATGATGTGTTGCTAAGTTTTTGCGCCAAAGCCTACGGCCTTTTCTCTGGATCAAATTCAATGATCTCTTTCAAGGTTATACATTTTATTAGAGTGGTTGGTCTTCCATAGCGAGACTGGTCAGATATGTCACACTCACCAATTTTTAAAACTTTCGTGAAAAAGTCGACATGTACGATCGTTTAAAGCTTCCGTATTCATTGATATACAATATTTTGAAATGCCTCTGTATTAATAATATCTCTTTCGAATTCGTACAGTCAGCGATAGCGAACATTTTGCTTTTTAAAGTTATAATATTCTGTGAAAGTTGAGGGGTCCACCCCTTTTTATACAAATGAAACCTAGATATATATATATATATATATATATATATATATATATATATATATATATATACTACTGCAAGAGCGAGACGAGAGTAAGACAGAGCTAGACCGAAGAGTCGAGTGGAGAGTGACAGAGTAAAAGGTTGTAGGTAACCGGAAAAGTGAGGGTGAGGTAACAGCGCTTTAGGAGCCACAGTGAGCGAGCACGTAGACTCAGTAAGAAGTCATACAGTGATATTTCAATACCAAAGACTATAGATATTTTGCTACTAACCCGTATTCCTGGAACTACTAACCTGCTTTACCAGTTTGTATTATTACGTAAATACATTATTTTCATATATTCATTCCTGGCGTTTGTTATTTATTGGTACCGGATTTCAAACTGGAATCCACAACAGTAAATTTAGAATTTTTAAGCCTTCCCCGCCAAAGCTAGGCGAGAGTGCCACTAGGACGCATGGGGTTATTCTTACATGAGAATGAGAACAAGAGTAAAGATTGTTGCTTGAGGAATTGATATAAAGAAGATGTCGACTGATATTTGAATATTTGAAGATTATAGCTATCAGGGAAGAAAGTGAGAGGAAGGGAGTTCTACTGTCGGAACGTGCGAGAGAACATCCTATTGGAGTAGAAGAGGCGGTTACATTCCAGATTGTTTCGACAGTGAAATTGTAGGACTAAGATGTCAACCTAGTAGCACGCTTAAATTCACGCAGTTTGGGTACCAGTGAAAGTAACTAGTCAGAGCAGTTGTCATGAAAATATTTGTAGAAAAGACAGAGGGAAGCCACAGCATGTCTGTGAGAAAGGGAAAGTAGATGAGATGCCAGATCAGAACCTATCACATAGCATATCCGTCTCTAGATTCGTCTAGGACCTCGATATGAACAGCGGGGTTGCCAGACCATATATGGCAACAGTATTCAATGCAAGGAAGAATGGTTTATTTGTAGATTTGAAATCATCTGATGCAACACAGAGAACTAACTTTCCTTGTGGTAGATGAAGCTATTTATTTAATGTAGTTGTTCTACGTCAGATCCGAGGAGAACGTGAGAGAAATACGATATAAGCGACACTCTGCTGGATAGAAGAGTTTTATTTTGTTTTAATAATTTCACCCTAAACAACGCGGCAATGCCACTAGAACGCAATGCGTTTCAGGGAGTTAAAGTGACAGAAAAGACTGGCATTTAGGAGATGATAAAAGATGAACGGGATGCAAGATGATATAACATTGCGATTGACGTTGCATCTGAATCTTTGAAGATTTTATTTATCAGGGAAGCAAGGAAACGGAAGGGAGTTCCAAAGGTGGGAAGAAACTGTTGGTGTAGAAATGGATGTTATATTTAACTATTTCCACAGTAAAAGGTACCAATCTAGTAGCACTTTTAAATTCATGTAGTCGAAGCAGCAGGGAAAAAGTACGTCAAAATAGTTGCAGTAGATTCAACTATTGATTCGATGCAGTTTTCCCACTTCATTTTAAACTACCTTTTCAGTTTGCTTTCATTCAATCTTTATCTACCTAAGATGGTTGCTTCATAATTCATAACGGTGAAATAAGTAATGACTGGCGGAACTCACGAATATAATAACCCCTAAAAAATATTTGTATGTACATATCGCTGTTTGTAAATAAACACAAATATACCGTTGCATAAATAACAGTGCAAATAGATCTAAAATATCTACAGGTTTATCAAGTTGGAAAGTTATACTTACCTAAATACGCACGTATTTTGCTGCTTAAGTCAAATATTATTTTAACCAAATCCTCCTGATCTTATTATACAGTTGTTCTTGTGATGTATATTGACTTTTTGCTTTATATGAGATAACGCTTGATATTAGTAGACGAATAAAAACAGTGGGATGTTATAGTGTTCCTTTCAACAACATTTATACATTAAATGGCCCTCGGAGAATGTTTATCTATACTTTGGCCTGTCACTTGTAATGACTTGGATTTTCTCCTGATTACTTAAGTGTCTCCATGAAGTGAGGCGTACATGACTTCGTCTACGTCGGCTTTCCCTTGTCAGATTAAAATAGTAAGAGTTCGAGAGGAATCAAGAAACAATGCTATATGACTGGAAGGTTGTAGTTCATCCATAGCGACGGAGAATCTAGATCAGTTTTGAAGAGAGTGTTGCCATTACCAAATATAGTGAATTAATTTACATGATAATGGCAGTTTTACTAAACCCAAGATCAAATATTAAATGCTTTTCCTGTCGATATGACGAGACAAGCATACGTATATATATCCGACCGCACATAATATCTAGCCTCTCGTATTCGTGTATACCCGTCTACTAGGGAGGCTAGTCAATCCCTATTGCAGACGCTTGCTCAGGCGCATTTGTGTTTATTCAACACCCACAGAGTTCACCTGTGGTTTATACTGCAACTATGCTGGGCAGACCTTAATTAGAGTTTCTGGGAGAGAGCGTGTTATCTAGCGTGATCAACAATCTGAACAAGGCCAGCAGACTCAAACCCTCTGTAACAATGAGTTGAAACTTCGTGCTAGCACAGCTATCGATGGCCCCTAAGTGTTCCAATTTCACTAACAAAGCTTGGACCATACCCGCGGTATGGTTTTCAGGCACTTTTCAAAGGTGCCGCTCGCTGCGATCGACCTCTCCAGTCCGATAACATCAGCAAGTCTCGTTCCTGACAAATCGAACACAGTGAGATTCGAACAAAATGCATACATATATACATACATATAAATATACATATATACATAAATATATTTATTATTTATCTCTTTTTTTGTGGCCGGGATCATGAGAAATCTTATTAAACAAATCTTCGACAGGATTCGAACTTATGTTCCTCTACGGGAAATAGTCATTAGATCTGACGTGCTATGAATTCACGACTATAGAGGGACCTATGGACAAGCAACGCTCTAATAATGGTGTTAATCGCAGATTTTACCCGATTCTCGAAATTTACATGTTGGCTCAGTTTCATATCCTAACATAAACAAAGGAATTTTAAGAATGTATTTCTCATTTATAAATCTGACATACACACACACATATACACACACACACACACACACACATATATATATATATATATATATATATATATATATAGATAATATTAGTGGAAAATATACATACATATGAAAAATATATCTAAAAAATTCCCATACATGTATATTTTCAGAAAAAATTTTCCAAGAGGAAGGATCCAGGTAGAACTCAATGTCTAGGACAGAGTAAGGATTAGATTTTAACTTTTTTATATATATGTACATGTGTGTATATCTCTGTGTGTATTTATATGTATGTATGTGTATGTGTATGTGTGTGTATATGTGTGTATATTTATATGTATATGTATGTATGTGTATATATGTGTGTATGTATGTAAGTGTATATATGTACGTATGGAGATGTTTATGTTATGTATGTATATGTATAGGTGTGTATGTGTACTATGTGTATACATGTCTATGTGTGTGTGTATGTGTATATATACATGTGTAAGGGGTGTGTATGTATTTGCATGTGTATATATATATATATATAAGGGTGTGTTGTATTTGCATGTGTATATATATGCATATGTAAGGGTGTGTATGTATTTGCATGTGTATATGTGTGTGTATATGTGTGTGTGTGTGTATATGTATGTGTGTATATATGTATGTATGTGTGTGTGTGTGTATGTGTGCGTGGATGTATGGGTATATGTGTGTATATATATATATATGTGTGTATGTATATGTATATATAGGTATATATATATATATATATATATATATATATATATATGTATGTATGTATATGTATATGTGTGTATGTGTGTGTGTATAAGTATGTATGTATGTATGAATGTATACATGGGGCATATGTATGCGTGTATATGTATGTGAAAAGTGTGTGTATGAATATAGATGAATATGTGTATGTGTGGATATGTGAATATATTTTTAGGTTTTGTATATATATATATATATATGTGTGTGTTTGTGTGTGTGTATATATATATATATATATATATATATATATATATATATATATATATATATATATATATATATATATATATGTATGTATATATATATATATGTGTGTATGTGTGTATGTATGTGCATGTACACGTATGTCTGGGTGTGTGTGTGTGTACATGCCTAAGTGTATGTACCTACTTGTATATGTTTTTTTGTGTGTATTAGTATGTGTTTTTGAACATAGAAATATTTGGTCCTTGCGAAATGAGACAATCGTTATATTCATCTTCATATATTTATATTTGATTTAATTTTCCCAATTACAAAGCGGCCCTTTATGTAAACACATTTTTATTTTCCTTCGTCCCATCCCTCTCCCCCAACCTTTCCCTTTTTTTTTTTTTTTTTTTTTTCCCTTCCTATCCGAATTGTCTGTGGTGTGTATATGTCACCACGAAATGTATCTTTATGTATTAGACATCCGTCGACTTTTCTTTCTCCTCTTTTAAATCCACCCCACCCCCCACATCTCCAAAAAATTCTCTCTGTCACTCATCCTCATACTTACACTTTCTCTAAATTCTGTTTTGATTTCCGGAGTTGTTTTTTTCTGTTTTCATTTTGAATTTGTAGGTCTGATGATTTGGATCGTATTTACGATTCCAATGGAATAAATTATGACCATGGAATATTAGTGTTTAAGACTTTTTATTATATATATATATATATATATATAAAATATTTAAAATAAATAAAAGAAAGAACAGTAAGATATATAATCCGGTGTTCTTATTGATATTTTTATTTTTACAAAACAGTCCTCAATGTAAATTTACAGAGCCTAAATATTATAAATTAACTGATTTAAAAAAATGGCCCCTTCGCTACACAGGAAGTACCATGTTTCAAAAACCGAAGCTAAAATCTTCAAATTTTATTATATAGTTAAATTTGAATTTTTTAGCTTCGGTATTTGAAACATGGTAATTCCTGTGTAGCGAAGGAATCATATTTTTAAATCAGTTAATTTATTATTTAGACGTTTAGCCTTATTGATACTATTTATGGTAAGAAACACTGAAAACCCTTTGAATTTTACAACTAGAAAATGAGCGATGGTTAGAGGAAAAAAAGATTCAGGCCTTTAGTAATGGTACCAACATTCATATTCTGGCTTGGATCTTCAAACTCCATTCAGGAACCACCCAAAGATCGTTGAATAATTTTTTAAAAAAGAGGGAAATGTCGAGAGGACATCTCGACCAAGATGTCACAGCCGCAATATCATCATTTCAGGTTAAAGAGATTAATGAGAAAAGATCCAGCTCAATTCATAAGATGCCTAGCACGTGAGAGAGGAGTTTCAGCTATGGCACTACAATGAGCAGGGAAAAAAGGCTCAATTCATAAGATGCCTAGCACGTGAGAGAGGAGTTTCAACTATGGCACTACAATGAGCAGGGAAAAAAGGCTCAATTCATAAGATGCCTAGCACGTGAGAGAGGAGTTTCAACTATGGCACTACAATGAGCAGGGAAAAAAGCTCAATTCATAAGATGCCTAGCACGTGAGAGAGGAGTTTCAGCTAAGGCACTACAATGAGCAGGGAAAAAGGCTCAATTCATAAGATGCCTAGCACGTGAGAGAGAGTTTCAGCTATGGCACTACAATGAGCAGGGAAAAAGGCTCAATTCATAAGATGTCTAGCACGTGAGAGAGGAGTTTCAGCTATGGCACTACAATGAGCAGGGAAAAAGGCTCAATTCATAAGATGCCTAGCACGTGAGAGAGGAGTTTCAGCTATGGCACTACAATGAGCAGGGAAAAAAGGCTCAATTCATAAGATGCCTAGCACGTGAGAGAGGAGTTTCAGCTATGGCACTACAATGAGCAGGGAAAAAAGGCTCAACTCATAAGATGCCTAGGACGTGAGAGAGGAGTTTCAGCTATGGCACTACAATGAGCAGGGAAAAATGGCTCAACTCATAAGATGCCTAGCACGTGAGAGAGGAGTTTCAGCTATGGCACTACAATGAGCAGGGAAAAAAACTCAACTCATAAGATGCCTAGCACGTGAGAGAGGAGTTTCAGCTATGGCACTACAATGAGCAGGGAAAAAAGGCTCAACTCATAAGATGCCTAGCACGTGAGAGAGGAGTTTCAGCTATGGCACTACAATGAGCAGGGAAAAAAGGCTCAATTCATAAGATGCCTAGCACGTGAGAGAGGAGTTTCAGCTATGGCACTTCACAATGGGCAGGGGGGGAAAAAGGCTCAATTCATAAGATGCCTAGCACGTGAGAGAGGAGTTTCAGCTATGGCACTACAATGAGCAGGGAAAAAAGGCTCAATTCATAAGATGCCTAGCACGTGAGAGAGGAGTTTCAGCTATGGCACTACAATGAGCAGGGAAAAAAAGGCTCAATTCATAAGATGCCTAGCACGTGAGAGAGGAGTTTCAACTATGGCACTACAATGAGCAGGGAAAAAAAGACGTGGAAAGGAAATAGTACGTGAAACCTGTGAGGCTCCTTGTTACACCAAGAGAGAATTTCAGAACGTTAGATAGGGACACCAGTAGATTTTCAGAACGTTAGATAGGGACACCAGTAGATTTGATTAGAGTTGTGTAGGCTTTGTGCAGAACTAACCACACTTTTTGAAGAGATGAATACAGAGATCTGGTACACAAATGACACTCCGCAGGTTTTGAATTACTTCTCCTAGACCAGTTGCCATCCAAGGCTATCGACATCAGTCATTCCCGCTATTTACTCATAGCTGAATGGAGATGATGATTAATACCTTTCCCAATGGTATTAGCATGTAAGTGAATGTAATGGATTCGACTGGAATTCGAACTCAGCTTTCCAATTCCTCAATCCAAGCCGCTATCCACTACCCCACCGTGCCTCATCAAGAGAGTATTATATTGATAATATAATATTTCTCAACAAAAACATGATAGATATCAGCTGATATATTTTACCAATTCTTCCTTAATTTTATGATGGCCCCTTCTGTTCAGCGCAAACGAAATCAATGATCAAGTATGATTAGTCGTCATCACACAGATTTCGCCTAATTGTTTCCAAAGGCGATAATCCTATTACTGGTCGATGATAATTATACTTCACTTACACCATTGGAAAAGGGTTGACGGTGATTATGATGGTGATTTTGAGAGGAAAATCGTAGGACGTAATATGGGGGGGGTCACCGCTGTAGTAGTACACAGTAGTAACTATGCCCAGATCGAATACAAACATATCCACATAACTTATTCTCAAACATTGGATGGAATCAATACAGACACTTCAATCATTTTAAATCGCAGTATTTTCAAAAGGATAAGCGCTTAAAAATGAGCTGTATATACGACTATTACGTTTTTTGTTCTGATTAACCTCACTGGAGTTATACAGACGCCAACAAGTGACTAGTTGATGTGTATTCTTTAAATGTAAAGTTGGCCTGTTTTATAACATCACTTTTTACTTTTGCTCCAAGCTAAACCTTTTTTTTTTGCCTTTTCAAAATTGTTTCTTTGACGTTTTTTTTTTATTATTTGTTCGTCTGAAAGAAAGAGAGAACGGTAACTTAGGTATGTATGGATTCATTTTAATGCTTCTTCCAATCAAGAAAGTTTAGTAGATCGTCTAAACAAATTTTAGCATACAATTGTAGCGAATTCCAACGGATACTAATGCTACGAGTGGTTGGGTGACCTTCGTAAATAAAGAGAAATAGAAGAAAAAGTTACTTCCAAATCTAACAACAGTGACATGATGAGAAGAAAAGACACTTTACCTCTCATATATATACTAGCAGCATGGCCCAGCGTTGCCTGCGATTGATTAAAAAATCGACTCATACAGCAATCGCTATCACTTGACTTAAAATATTCTTGCCCTTCCTTGCCTTTAAAGGGGTGCCCTTTGCCGTGCTGGTGTTGCTACATGCCTTACTTCACACTGCGAATTTTTTCGAAGCCCTACACGAAACATTAAATCTATTACGAAAAAAGAACTAAACAAAATGAACACAAAACGTTCAGCTTTAAAAAAGGACTCGTAACTGGAAAAACCGAATGAAAAAAAGAATGTTAGCAACAAATACTTTTTCACACCCAACCCAGTTCTGCGGAATCAGAATCAACGTTGAGTTTAAGAAAGCGAATGAGCCAATTGGAGTAATGTGCCATGCAGATATAATTTTTCCCACTTGTGACGAACGTAGCTATCGATTTTTTCTGCCTGCTAGCGTGCTAGTTAACATTCGTGTCAGTCAGCTGTTGGCTCCCACCCTGGCCAATAGAATCTTCCCGCCTATTCGTGGCAGCCAGCTATTGGCTCTCACTCTGGCCAGTACAAAATGGCCGCAAACTACATGAAAACTGCCGTAGAAGCATGAAATACACGATTATTTCTACTATCGATAGGAGTTGGGAATGCAAAGTCGATCTTTGCCTTTCCGCTAACTTGGAGCATCTGCATGTAAATTTTAGTGTAAATTCGTCGAAAATTGCGGCCGTGCATTCATTACACACACACACACGCACACACACACACACACACACACTGCCTTTTATAGATAGAGGTTTAGTAGAAATCGTTTTGCAACATATTCCGGTACTGCCATCTTGGATTGAAAATCTCAGTACGAATGTCTGATAATCAAATTATTAAGGGTAGATCGAAGTGGATCTATGTTAGGTTTATAAGTTAGCGCAAATGTAGATCAGTAATTTAGAACAAAGTTACATAGAAAAAGGAAAGTTGAAAGATTTTAATATAAGCTAAATGTGACGTATGACCATTTATGCAAAATAGCATGTAAATAAAAATAATCCAAGCAGGCGTTTCTCCGTCCATTCCTCACTCTGACAGAAACTGCTGGATGGTAAGTACCCATTAATTTTCTGATAAAGTAAGTAACTTTTGTATTTCTCAAGCTAGTGAACGATGATCTAACAAGTTTTTACCTCTTTTTACCAGTCCAGCGCCGATGTCTGTCTGTTGGACAAAATAGCAGACATCGACCGTTACTTTAACAAGAGAGTAGACATTGGCATTTTTATTGTAGAACTGTGTCTCCCAACTTTCCTTCGCAAAGAGTCAACTGATGCAGCGTGTTTCCTGATTTTATTGAAGATAAAAGCATAAATCTTCATCGTAAATACCTGTATTTTTAATTATTCATATAAATTTATTTTTTTAGTATTATTGACGACTGAATTTATATGCAGGAAAAAACATGGCATCTTATATAATTTTACTCTAGAAAAGAATCTCTAATTGTCCATTATGTTGGAAGCAATCTCTATGACTAGCTATAACATTCATTAGGTTAACCATCAAGTAACAAGTTGGTCTTTGTATCGGCAGAGTAGCGCCATGTAATCTACGATAAAAGTCCACTTTTTTCGAATTTAACAGTGTTGGTGTTGTTTGGTTTGTTTTATGGCATATCAATGGGTTAGTTAATGCCGACAAAATTTTTATTGCTAGTAATGTGTCTTTCTTCAAAAATCTATTTCGGGAATATTTTTTCTTGAAGGAATATATAGCTGGTCATATTTTTTCAAAGAATGTATAAGTGTTTGTATTGCTGGTATTTTTTTTGAAGTATTGCTGATAATGTTTCCCTCAAAAATTATTATTGGTAATATTTTTTCATTACAAAGTATTCCTGGTATTAAAACCTATTTTTGCACCTGTTTGGGTGTTTATTCGCCCATAACTGGGACCCTAACAGGTGCTACCACCCCGGATCAGGGTGGACCTAGGAACGCCAGCAATTAAGAGGTGGTTCCACGCTCCTCAAAACCTCCTGATCAGAGGCCTTGCTGCTGGACGTAGTTTATGGTCTTATCCAGGACGTGGATGCAGTTTATCGACTTACCCAGGACGAGTTGGTGTTGTCTCTGCAGCGATAAGAAGACACCTGTTTTTTGTCACAGCTAATCAGTGGAAAGATTATCGTTGGGATCAGGATCGACCGCAGCAATAAACGCTAAATTGAGGTTAGATATAAATCTCTTCGCACTTGTTCAATTATTTCCGGAGTGTCTCTCACCAAAGGAAGCTTCATTGTGTATTTTTCTTCTCAAAAAGTACGACGTTTTTTTCTCAAACACAACGAATACTTTTGGATAGATTACTTCGTCACAGGGTTCAACTTGTGTGTTTTTAATATTAATTTCTTTTTGATAGAATTCTATGTCATCTTTTATTATCGAACTCAATGTTTTTGATATAAAATTATTATTATTGAAAAACTGGTGAAATAATTACCAGAATATTAATCAAATTCGACATGTATTTTATTATCTTTTATTATAAATATTTACGATATTATATTTCGCTTGTGATCTCATTATACAAATCGAGGGTTATTCCTCTAATTGAAAATACACATGTAAAATAGATTTATTTTTAATTTCAGACAAAAATTATTAAGTATCGAAAGGGTTAACATCAAACGTGCAAGTTACTGAACAATGAGAACACAACGACGAAAATGATAAAATAATAAACAAATATCACAGAACAGTGATAGTTTTGATTGATATATTTGTTTTTTTACGGTTTATCAACCCATTGGAAGTTATTTAAAGCCAAAAAAAAATTTTAGAATGTAAATGTTATATTTTAGATAAAAACCATTCGCCTTTGCCTGGAGTATTGCTGCCATATATGGTCTGGATCCCCTTCTAATTGTATCAAGGTTCTTGATAAAATCCAAAGACGCATATGGAATGTAACTGGCCCAGATCTGGCGTATCGTCTGCAGACGCTTTCTTACAGACGTGCTGTGGCCTTCCTCTGTCTTTTTTACAAATACTTTCACGGTAACTGCTCTGATGAGCTGCTTTCGCTGGTTCCCAGATTTCATGAATTTAAACGTCCAACTAGGCTGGCATCTCGCTCTCACCCTTTAACTGTCGAAACAGTTAAATATAGCCATCTCTTCTATTCCAATAGCTTCATGTCTCGCATTTCTCGCTTGTGGAACTCCCTCCCCATTTCTTGTTTTCCTGATAGTTATAATCCCCAACTATTCAAATCTAATGTCAATCGACGTCTCCAGATGCCCTGATCTATCTCCTAACCGTCTCTTCATCCTTTTCTCTATCACTCCTATTTGTTCTCGCTCCAACTCTGTAACCCATTGCGTGCTAGAAGCTTCCCGCCTTGCTTGGGGTTGAATGCTAATAATAATAATAATAATAATAATAATAATAATAATAATAATAATAATAAATTAATGATACAAGTCTTACTAATAACTGGCGCAGTAGAGGTGGATTCATAGGTTTCCCAAGAGTATTTGCGCAAAAGTGAATAAAAAGAATCTATTTGGAAATGAAACTGGAACTAGGCTCTCCGATTAACAATCTCGAGCCATTACACCACCCGCACATCCTAGCTTACAGCACATTGTATTCCCAAGCGGCCATCCATCGAGGTAATAACCAGGCTAGATGTCGCTGCGGTGATCGTTTCAACGTGATATGTCCGCAAGCAGTAAAGAACAATAAATTAATTTGAAAACTTTAGATAGGTCAAGAAATAATCTAAAATATCTTTTTAAAAAAAATTATTCGAAAATAAAATTGAAAGCATATTTACGAACGACAATGGATACAGCATAAAGAAAATATGTGAAGAAATTCTTGCTTCTAAAGTAAAAGTTGAGGGATATTCAAAACAATGGCAATCGAGATGACAGTAAGATACAACTTAAAAAATAAACATTACGAAGAGAAATGTAAAAATATGTGTAGAGAAGTATAAAAAATTTCTCTTTCATTGATGAAAGTAGAACTATATCGGATGGACCTGATGTTTAGACTAAAGCATCGTCATTCATGGAAATGCTAAAGGTGAAATTATAGGTTTCCTTATAAGGTAATATTCGGTATTCATTATAGGGTGAGACCGTACGACAATCGGTTGGGATTCATAAAATAATTTCTATTAAAACATCTTTTTTAGGAAAATACTTTTCTCAAGTTCACTAACACGATGGACTTCCCTTTCAAATATATTTCGAACAGTTCTCTCTGTATTATTTACAATGATATTCACTATTTACAAGGCCCAAGAGCTACACGAGGGCTACATATTATTAGGCCACCAAGACACTAAGGGCTATGGGAAGTGAAAAAGAACGAATAGACTTTAGTAGGAACCAGAAACCCAATCCTAAACATGGAATAATTCATAAACCTTCACAACTTTTCAAAAGATCACGAAGGAGTGTGAATCCGATGATATCAAACCCATCCTACCCCCCATTACGAAAGAATGTATCAGTAAATAAAATTCTGAGGCTGAGACGTTAGAATATCGAGTTGAAGTAGACTTGAGAAGGAACTGGAAACCTATTCCTAAATAGGAAACAACGGTTCTACATTTCCTCCTGTTTAAAAAATAAGGAGGGCTGTGAACCTGTAGATAGGTGAACCTGCCTTCTCTGTGTCACAACAGAGGAATTAGAACATTCTAATTTCTTTTTACCCAGCGATGTGTAAAATGAAACACAAAATTGACGAATTGAAATCTACACATCCCCCAAGAAAAACAATCAACAAGATGTGTTGGTCCAGTCATTGAGTTAAGTATTTCAAATAAACTGCTCATTTTTAAGAAACGCACAGTTTCTCTAGTCAACAATCTTGAAAAGAAGAAATCCGTTTCACTCTGTCAAATTCACTTGGAATTATATTTTGGTCTCCGGAAATTGTTTGAAGAGAGGTCAAAGGACAGACTATTTTAATAGAAAATTTGATCATTGCAATTTTGTTTTCTGTGATGCTACTAGCAAATCTAGACGAAAATGCCTGCCAAATCACCTTTCATCTAAATGCATCATCAATACAGTCATCTAACAGTGGCATGGGCGGGGTTCATTCAATGCATCAACGCTTCATCAATAATTTATTGATTTGAATCCTGATGAAGGTTATTTCATCTGAAGTATTGGATATATTACAAATTCTCATTTCTATTATTTCTGACAGCTTAAATAAAAAACAGTGCCAAGTAGAAATCCTCCCAGTTCAAGCTTCACAAGGAATTGCTTGATGCATCACCCTTCAATGCAAAGGGAAGTGAAAGTAAAAGTGAAAGTTGTACTGGCGTCATTAGGATTATAAACTTTAGAGTGAAATGACACCAGCGTTGACTCGCAAGACAGTGTTTATAATTACACCCGTCGAGCTTTGGCAGAGGGATCAATATCAAGCTTTGCTGCTATTTACACCTTAGTTTTTTTTTTTTTTTTTTTCAAATATTTGAAGAAAATCAATTTAAATCAATTCTCCTACAACTTTTTCCATTTTCAAAGAGAATTTTATGATTTTAAAGCAAGGCTTCATATACGAATCTTTCGCGATCCTCTTCTTGGTATTTTTCAAGTATTAAATATTGATAAACTTCCAGAATCTGAAGTTCATTAAATAAATAAAAAAATAACTATTATTTACAATCCTCTATTACTCTAAATTTTTCTGGTGTTTTTTTTCTCAATTTCGACATTGATTTAATTCATCCGCGGACACAAAGAGTCCACGTCTCCCTCTCCCATCCTCTCCCTCATCCTCTTTCCCTCTCATTACTTAAAACATTTTAATTTTCTCAAGTGTTTAAAAACAATCGGCCGACAAAAACATTAAGAACAATATATGTATATTGATTTAATAAAAATATATTACATAGCAAAGTTATTAAGCTAAATGCATTGATGTATTAAAATACATATAGATTATTTTTCAGAGTCTATCTATATTACTGAGATGAGGTGTTATGTACATTATTTACATTATTCGGACTAATGTCCTCATCTTTGTCGCCATATTTATCACAAAGTTTCGGCCGTTGTACGCTCCGGCCTTCTTCAGGTGGTTGGAATGTCGAACTGCACCCTTTATTTCGCTCACTGGGTTAAACTGTTTTTGATGGATGTCAGTTATCAGTAATCTCCTGCTAATTTCCCACTGCCTTAACGGGGTATTGAATTCACACTCTTTGGGTCCTGTCACTGGATCTAACTAAGGCCTTTATCCACTGTGCCATGTGTCCTCAAGCAGTGGTGAACTTTAAGAGGGGAATTAACAGAAGATAACTGATAACTGACATCCATTAAACATGGCACGTCGAACTAGAACAGTCTACCCCAGTGAGCGAAATAATGGGTTCAGTTCGAAATTCCAACCACCTGAAGAAGGCCGGAGCGTACACCGGCCGAAACCTTGTGATAAATATGGCGACAAAGATGAGGACATTAGTCCGAATAATGTAAATAATGTAGATTATTTTTCTATTTGAATTATGAATTTTACTTCATACTTTAACATATTTGAATAGTGGAATTTGAGCAGAAATGGCAAATTTCTTTCTATTTTATATCCACATAGATTTCCCTTTTCCATTTTACAATTCTCCTTCAAGGCCCTTGTCTATTTTTCTTTCATTTAAAGAAAACCAAATGCCGTCTGACACATTCATATCGTTACCATGACAACAGATTAATACATTTTTTATTGCCAATGTTTGCAACGTGTGAGATACTTAAAGCTTAACAGAAGAACTAATGGGAGAGATTGGGGTATCAGGCGTTTTTTGAGTGGCACCCTTCACAACCAAGAATCATTAAGCTAAAATATATATTAATGCAAAGCAATACTCTTTCAAATTTTGCAAAACTAACTCTTGTCCACCTTAAAAAATGTTTTCAATGACAGAGAATGGAATCCCGTCTTTCCAGGTAATAATCCGATAAAAATCTTGAAGGAAATGCTTAAAAGAGATATTTATGAGAATGGAAACGAATAAAGATACTAGGAAGAAATAAAAACTGCTGCTGATAAAATCTTAATGAAAAGTTTACCAAATCTGGATGAAAATCACTGAAGGTTCAGTCAGTCAGTCATGTCCCATGCGTGATAGACGCTTAGGCGATCATGTATATTTCGATACATGACTGACGAGGCAGATTTTTTCTCGCAGTAGGTTTCCATTACTTTCTGCGGTAGACCAGTTGACATCCACGGCTATAGAACCCGGTCTGTCCTGCTATTTACCCATAGCGGAGGTGGGAGAACAAGAGGATTCATACATTTCCCAAGGTTATTGGCATCTAAGTGAATGTAATGGATTCGACTGGAAAGTCAGTCAGTCAGTTCTGTGCTATGCGTGATACATGCTTAGGCGATCATGTATCTTTTCGATATATGCCTGACGAGGCAGATTTTTTTCTCGCAGTAGGTTGCCATTTCTTTCTGCGGTAGACCAGTTTCCATCCCAACTTACAGAACGCGGTCTGTCCTGCCATTTACCCATAGGTGGGGGAAGAAAAACAGGATTCATACCTTTCCTACGGGTATTAGAACGTAAGTGAATTCAATGGATCTAACTTGATTTCGAACTTGACTCTCCGATTCCTCAGTCCGAGCCGCTATCCACTACTCCATCGTACCTTCTAAGCGTAAAGTTACGGAGTTTATTTGTTGTTTAAGACTATAGACTCCACCGTTGAGAACATGAATGTAGTCAGAACACGGTAGGGGCTGTTGTTTTCGTCACAAGCAGGATTTTACGCGGTGGAGTCGCTAGCCTTAATTGATTTGGGATTCAGAGTTTTCATTCTCATAGACAAGTTGCCAACCAAAGCTAGAAAACCCAGTCTGTTATATTATTATTCCCTGGCTAGGAAGGAGAAGAATTGAATTCATGCTTTTTAAGAAAACGAAAGTCGAATCCGAAATTTGAACACACGTCAAAGGGGTTCATATTAATAAGTTAAGTAATGAACTAATAAGTTTTCTGGGAAAAAGATTGCGCAAGTTCGTGAGATTGTAATGGCGATCCGGCGAGTTTTTCATCGATGAGGTAGCATATTCTCTGCAAATTCTGATCAGTGATTTTTGTTTATCTTTATGGTACTCTTCTTGGAGCGGCCATGTTTACACTTTAACAGCGGCATAAAACAGATGCAATCAAGATCAAATTTCGATCACGGGACTACAATCGCACGCATAAGGAGAAAGCAGTGTGTTCAGCCTGAAGATATGTTAGAGAGAAAGTTCAGATAATTTTTGTCTTATCTTCGTATATATAGAAGCCTCGTTTACTTTATAACTATTTATTAAAAAACTTTTGATTTACATAAAAAAAAATTGATATTCTATGTTTTATTTGTATGTAAATCTCAACCATATAAATAGCAGTTGATACAGCTGCAGGCTAAACTAATCCTTACCATTGGCTGGGATTGGTATCCTTTGAATATCCAACCACTCCCATGGTATGCAGTACCACTCCCTCGTGAGGGGACTTGGTTTAGTGTCCAGTGTCTGAGACGTCCCCAAAAAGGGAAGTGTCGAGTAGACTGGAGAATTTTTGCTGGTATGGCCGTTAATCGCACTTAAATCTCGACCTTGTTTCACATCCGTTTGAGAAATATTAGTTGATGGAATGTTGTAAAGCATAATTAATTAAAAATATTCACTATTCTTTCTGTAGTTGTTTTGTCTTCAAGGTTAGGATTAGTTGTGTCAGTTGCTATTTATATGGTTAACATTTGTACATGAATACAACACTCTATATTATTAAAATAGCTAGTAGTCGTCCTAACCTTGGGAAGGGCATCAACTGTTGGAACTCGAACCAGACAAATCAGACAAAAAACTGAATTTTAAATGGTATGGAAATTACTAGAGAAAAAATGTTATAAAGTTAATATGATAGCTTCAGTTTAAAACAAAACAAAAGAACCCACAAAATCCAGAAGAAAAAAGTCCAATGTTAAAAATTCCAATGCATATAAAACCGCTAGAAATCAACTGCCATATCCAACAGTGACACTTTTGCTCCGATCGTATTCAAAAAAGTAGCGTCACACATACGTAGTGGGTCGATGGCAAATGGAACACGCGTAACATCGTCGCTTCCTCGCGACGTCTGCCATGTTGGATTTACACGATAAACAGGTTAATGTCCGTCGTGATAAGTGCATTCTCTCACTACAGAAACTTGTGAAATCAGTGCGAAAAAACATGTATGCAAAATGAAAAGAAAGTTAGCATCAAATTATTTTGATTCATTTTCAGGCTAATGTGAAATAGGTGAATTTTAATAAAATAAAGAAATATACTTTCATGCAAATTGTTAAATGAGTTTTTGTGAAAGAAATCCTTCGTATAACTAAAAGAATTTTATTAACTATGACGTCGCTTTTCATTTAATCTATATCATGTTTTAATATATAGGTGGAAACTTTTATTCATTCTAATGAGATATAAAGTGACACAACAGATACTAAAAACATATGTCGAATGTAAGTTTATACATACATTCCCAACGGAAATTTAGCAGATATAGTATCGCGACATTTTGGGGACAAGATTATTTTTGATTTATACCTGTTACAAATAAGAAACTTAATGTTAAATGTCAAAAATGCCAGTCAAAAATTATCCACACGTTCGTCATGCTGTGGTTGTAGCATATGTTCCGTGCCAGAGGCCTTCTCTCTTTCATTGCGTCCCCCCAACACCGTTGCTTAACATCGGTAACGTAGTGGTGTTATGACTGCCTATGACCAGCTTAGAGAAACTATGACCAACTTATACAAGCTCTGACTAGCTTCGACCAGCTTAGACCTGCGGCCCGGGTGGAAATAAACCTAACCCCACATAAAAAACTGACCTTGTGTCCCAAACTGACTCAGTGCGAGGTTATGGTAAATCTAGGGTTCTGCGAATAGTTACGCTCCTTCACACCCAGGATTCTTCCGGGGTGATTGGCACGGGAGGAGAAAAGTGTTTTTCCTGTCGGAGTAGATGCTGTGGTTGTAGAATCTGTTTCGTGCCGGAGGAATTCTCTCCTCCCTTGCGTTCTCTGCACTGTTCCGTAACATGTATTACGTATTGGTGGTATGACCGGCTATGACTAGCTTAGACAAGCTCTGACCAGCTTGGAGCAGCTATGTCCAGCTAAGACTAACTTACTCCAGCGGTCTGAGTGGAAACACTCGAGTCCTCATGTTAAAAATCGACCATGTTTCACAACATGACTCAGTGTGTGGTTAAGGTAATGTCTTAGTATTTACCTAATGTCTTTAAAAGCCCCGAAATTAATTTTGTAATTAAATTAAAGAAAAACACATTAAAGACATTAGTTCCATTTCATCCAGGATGAAATGAAACTAATGTCTTTAATTTAATTACAAACTAATGTCTTTAATTTAATTACAAATTTAAATTCGGGCTTTTAGTTTCCATTGTTGAAACATGGTTAGAACTGTGTAGCGAAAAAAAAGATATTTTAAATCAATTAATTTATTATATATATATATATATATATATATATATATATATATATATATATATAAACTAATACTGGCAACAATACGATAAATCTCGCTCCCTCTCTCTTTCGCTATCTATCTTCCTCTGTCTCTCTCTATATATAGTTTATACATATATATATACATAAACATAGTTTATCCCTATCTCTCTCTCTCTCCATATATATATATATATATATATATATATATATATATATATATATATATATATATATATATATATATATATATATATATATATATAGAGAGAGAGAGAGAAATACGAATATGTATATATGCATATATATGTAAAACTATATATATATGTATATATATATATATATATAATTATATAAACTGTATATGTATGTTTAAATATATATAAACGATAAATGTATGTTTTAGATATATATATAGAGAGAGAGAGGTGGAGGGAGGGAAGGGGAAGGGAGGCACGGTTCAGTAATGGTCAGCGTCTCGGATTGAGGAATCGGGGATCCGAGTTCGAATTCCAGTCGAATTCATTACACTCGCTTACGTACTATTACCGTCGGGAAAGGTATGAATTCTCTTCTTTTCCTTTCATATAGCAGGGCAGACTGGGTTCTATAGCTTTGGATGGCAACTCGTCTTGGAGAAGGACAACTCATTTTTTCCGATGTTTAACCATTGTTTTTGTGTGTAATACTAATAAAAAAAATTCCTGGACTTGAGAAGAAAATATTATTCTGCTTAAAGGAGAATAAAACAATTAGGATTGGCCAGAGAAACGGTGAAGGAAGGACGTCCTTGTTTTTATCCTTTTATGAACCCTGTATCTTTTTAAACCTATCACCAGTTTTGTGTATTGTGCGTGCGTGTGTGTGTTTTGCTAGTATGTGTATACATATTCCTTCTCCATATCTATATACTGTTTTATTCAAAAGGAGGTTCGATTGGGGACCTTGTGGCAAATAGTTCACCAGGTCTCTGTATTCGGCCCTTCAAAAAGTGTGGATGGTTCTGCACAAAGCCTTCACCACTATAATCAAATCACATGCGCTGGTGTCGGGCTGTCGTTTCCTAGAAACTGAACTGATTTACCCTCATATGTCGTACACGACGGGAGAATCAAATACGAATATGAATATATACTGTGGATTACTCTCTCCCTCTCTCTCTTTATATATATATATATATATATATATATATATATATATATATATATATATATATATATATTTATTTTATTATTGTAGTTTATTATTATTATCATTTCTGTATAATTATACATAATAGGAATCATTCAATAACTAAGAAAAATAATATATATGAGAATTTTATTATTATTGTTGTTAAAAATGTTTGAAAGATGAAGAATAAAGGAAGAAATTGACTATCCTGAATCAATAGTAAAATACAAAACGAAATAACGTTACGACTTGAAACGCGTTTCCGAGAAATTTGAAATTCCAGTTGCCTAGCTAGTGGAGGTGAAAGGGGCGGTTCATCCCGGGCGCCACTTTTGGTCAGCGATGAGTTTTCAGAAATGAAAAAAATCAATAATATGATTTTAATTTAAAAAAACGATAACGAAGAAGATAGACTTCAAATGAAGACAGCACTAAAAATTTTAAAAAAATGTCTCCAAAACGCGCTGTCAACTGGTGGGGATAAACCCCACTTACAAGATGTGAGCAAAAGGTGTGGACAAAATTTGAACATTTTTAGCAGGCGTGATGTGGGGCTGAATTTAGTGAATCCATAATTTTTTCACACCTATGTGAGTCCAGATTTTGACGTCAATTCTTTGATTCTGATTGTCCATGTCTGTAAAATGTTAGTGAAAAATGAAATAAATAAGGGAACCAATTTTTTTTAATCTTATCATGGGCCTGACGGATATAAAATCGTTACTTTTCATAAATTATAAAATAGATAAATAAATTGAAATAATTCTAATGCTTTAAAGATATCTCATGCATTTAAATATTTCCGGAAATATCGAACGGAATTCTAAAATTTTAAAAATTCTGAAAATTAATATGTTTTAAGCGAAGAGACTTTATTTAAATTCAAAAATAGACCCTTTTTTTTCAATTTACAATTTTCACGCTAATAACACAATGCAATGTTTTATTTTTGTTTAGATAGTTGAAGTTTTATTAAGCAAAATAGACTAAGAATTAAAAATATGATAACATTTATTTCAGTTTTTAAAGGTGAAATTATTTTTATCGGACTTTTTCTTCTTAGTCTAGTATTTTACTAACAATAACTTCAACCACGTAAAATAAAATAATTTAAAATGACATTGTAGTTTTTTACATTGTTATAACTTTTATAAGAAAAACGAACCGTGGTAATTAATTTATGCCACTTCACTTGTTAGAATTGAAAAAGATATTTAAAAAAAAAAAACCTGATAAATTATGAAATAAATGTACAATGTGCTTTTTTTCAGTTTTGTTTTTCTTTTTAAATAAAACAGAGGATATATAAAGAAAAACAATTTATCTTTCTTTTAATTTCGTAATTTTTTAAATGTTTTCCGATTTAGAAAAAAAAAAGAAGTAACGTCTTCGATTTTTTAACGTGCCCGCAGTTTTATTTTTGCAAAAATAAATAAATAAACACAACTGTACTTTTATTTCATAATTTATCAGTGAGGGCATTAGGTCATAAGGAATGGAGAAAAATTGATGTGTCTATTTCATCGTTGACTATATATATATATATATATATATATATATATATATAAACATATAAGGGCTTAAGGGCTTAATGTGTATTGAAATATTGTATTAGTTCTGGGGAGGAGCGGCAAAGTGATGACCACATTATGCTGCAAATACAATAGCCATGCCACTGACTCATTCATAAACAATGCTGCGTTAAAATATGTAGATGAAACCGTATTGATGACAAACATTGAAAGAAAACTTCAGGAATTGCTAGGAATGATAGAAAAGAAAAGAGAGAAGAAATGACTAGCCATCAATTTTAAGAAAAAGACAAAATATATGGTTGTTAAGAAGTAAGAAAACCCAAGATGCAAACGGAAATGTCAGTATACAGAAATGTAATTCAACTGGTAAATGTTATAAAAGAAGTTGTAATGCGTGACACGGTAATATGAAGGCGCATTTCAATTGAGGATGATTCTTTCCAAAAGCTCAAGAATGCGTTAAACAATATAGTATCCACAATGATTAGTATCAGTAGTAATCACTTTGGATGTGTGGAGACAACAGGACTTCTGCTGTTCATAGAACATATATTTTCCAAGACATCCTCCTTATACATAATTGGCATATACCCACTTGTGCAAATTTATTGAAACAAAATGAATAATTTACTTTTTTTCGTATGTTTCCATGAGTCATGACCCAGAGCACATGTCAGTACTTCGTGTGTTCATTCCACGAAGTCGTTCCTTGCACAGGGTTTACAGTCTAATCTATAATATTTTGTTTTGCTCACTGGTAATGTGTGCCAGTGTGTCCGTGCAGCGTTACAATTTTCGTACGCTTCTTTGGAGTAACGTCCATCGCAGACAATAGCAGTAAGACACCTAATCGATAGTCGAGATAATAGCGTCTGATCGTAATTAAAATCTGATGGTATCGCTGATGACGCAATATTTTTAAAACCAAACATCATACACACGAAAATAAATTCATATTACTGCACACCACTGCAAATGATCTAATCTGAGGAAAAAATAGAAATCGTTTACACTTTGTCCCACCAGTTGTTCTAAAACTGACCTTATAGTGTAAGAAATGTTTAAAGCGGTTTTTTCCGTCAGTTTTCACAAATAATAGAATGAGATTTTCTTAAATATACTATTACATATTTTTATATTCAAATACTTTTCTTTGTATATTTTCATGTTTTTGACCCAACGTTCAATATAATCAATCTGTTATTCTTCTGTCATTATTTCACCACAAGAAAGACAATAAAGCTACTAAGATACAAAAAGATGAGAAAGAACATTACTAAGAAGAGAAAACAATCAAATGACAGGAATTAAGAAGACAAAAGTAGCGATTGACATTGCGCTTAAATTTTAAAGATAAAATGTGAGGGGGGAAGCAAGAGGCCCGAAGATAGCTCCACAAGCGAGAACTACGAGAAAAAAAAACGGTTAAATCTGGTCATTTCAACTTTAAAATGATGAGACCTAATTTTTTTTAATCATTTCACCTCAAGCAAGGGGATAAAGCAACTAAGACGCAAGTGGTTATTGATTTTGAAAGAATATTAGAAACAGAAAAAAAAATTAAGGGGAGAAGAATCAAACAACTGGAATTAAGAAAAACAAAGATAACAATTCCTTGTTGCATACGAATTTGATTGGAAAGCAAGAGACGGGAAGAGAGTTCCATAAGCGAGAATTACAAGAGAAGAAACAGTTAGCATAGAACCTCCGGCAACATCAGGTAATTTCAAGTAAATAATGCTGTGACTTAGCTTTCTTTTAATCATTTCCCCGCAAACAAAGGAATATAGTTTCTAAGACTTAAGTGGTTAGTGTTTGGGAAAGAATATGAGAAAAATTGAAGCAAAGAACAGGAAATAAGAAGACAAAAGTTAATGATTCAAGATGCATTCATAGATAAACATTGAGTGTTAGGCAAGAGACCGGAAGCGAAAAGTGCGGAAGAAGAAACTCATAGAACAGAACTTACGGTTACATCAAGACATTTCAACTCTAAAATGATGAAACCTAGATGTCAATCTATTTCTAAGACTGTTTTTCTCAAAGAATTCGAAGAAAGAATAACGCTTAACGATGAAAATCATTTGAAAAGTTCTGCAGTGAATTGTTTATTTTCTTGGTTCTGCTTACTTTCAATTTTTGAACGAGTTTGAAAATGTGGAAGATTTTAAAGTCTATTATACATTTGATTTTTTTTTTTACCTACTTTCATTATTTTATCTTTTTTCGTAATGATTTCTTTAATTCTAGAGCCTTTTTTTCTTCGATTAATTCTTATTATTATCCTGTTTTTCTTATTACCCAGCCTGTTATTATTACGCTGCTTCTTCTTATTAACCTGTTTGTTATTATTATCCTGCTTCTTATTATTACCCTGTTTCTTATTATTATCCTGCTTCTTATTATTCCCCTACTGGTTATTATTATCCTGCTACTTATTATAGCCCTTCCTTTTATTATTACACTGCTTGTTATTATTAGCCTGTTGTTACTATTACACTGCTTCTTATTATTACCCTGCTTCTTATTATTACACTGCTTCTTATTTTTAACCTGCTTGTTATTATTATCCTGTTTCTTATTATTACCCTACTTGTTATTATTATCCTGCTTCTTATCATTAACCTGTCACTTATTTTTACACTGTTTCTTATTATTACCCTGCTTGTTATTATTACACTGCTTCTTATTATTAATCTGCTTGCTATTATTGCACTGCTTCTAATTATTTCCTTGCTTGTTATTATTGCTTCCTTCCTCTGATCTTTTTTTATGTATTCTCTTTAATTCGCACAACATTCTATCGTGAAGATGTGTCTTTATTACTTCTTTTCTTCTAAATTGTCCATCTTATTTCTTTCCCATCACCGAGCTTCAAGCCTTATTTATTACTTCTTTCGTTTCTTATAATATTTTCACTTTCCCTCTTTTATTGTCTTTTCAACAACTTACATTATCATATCCGTTTCAACGTAATGATATTTATTGTAATATATTATTTAGATATTTTATTTTAAAATTAACGTTTTCAAGATATTATTATTTATAGTTTCATTACAGCAAAGAATCTTTTATCTTGCCTTTGCAGTTAAAAAAAATATTATCCAGCTTTTATTATTTTTTCTTAGATGGCCGTTCTTTGTGTTCTTTTAAAGCCTTTTCTGTTCATGATTTTCATTTTTCTGTTCCGTTTCTCTTAGAGTCATTCCGACTCTCTGAAAAGAAAGACAAAAAATAATTTGTCAATAAGAACAGGAAGATATGTCTTGCATTGAAACAGGCTGACAAATAGAACTTAACAGTAAATTCGTTCAACTAATGAAGAAAATTCAGTACAACTTACAATTTTTAAATCGGAAAATATATTTTTAAAGATTTATCAAGCAGAATATTCATTGTTGATTTTTATTAATAGCATTAGTGGTAGTAGTTATAGTATTTTCAGTATATGCCGAATTTTGTTTTATTGTGTTGTTTGTTTATTTGAAAAATAGACACAAATAACTGAATTTCTATTGAATCTGTCTATGTTTCTGAGATGAGGTACTATGTACGCTATTTACATTATTCGGACTATTGTCCTCATCTTAGTCGCCATATTTATCACAACATGTCGACTCTTCCAGTATCTGTCTATATTTCTGAGATGAGGTATTATACACACTATTTAAATTATTCGGACTATTGTCCTCATCTTTTTCGCCATATTTATCACAAGGTTTCGGCCCTTTAGTATCTGTCTATATTTCTGAGATGAGGTATTATGTACACTATTTACATTATTCGGACTATTGTCCTCATCATTGTCGCCATATTTATCACAACATGTCGGCCCTTCAGTATCTGTCTATATTTCTGAGATGAGGTATTATACACACTATTTACATTATTCAGACTATTGTCCTCATCTTTGTCGCCATATTTATCACAACTTTTCGGCCTTTCAGTATATGTGTATATTTCTGAGATGAGGTATTATGTACACTATTTACATTATTCGGACTTATCTTTGTCGCCATATTTATCACAACATGTCGGCCCTTCAGTATCTGTCTATATTTCTGAGATGAGGTATTATGTACAATTTTCCTCAACTTTGTTGCCCTATTTATCACAATGTTTCGGCCGTTGTACGCTCCGTCCTTCTTCGGGTGGTTGAAATGTGTAACAGAACCCTTTAATTCGCACGCTGGGCTAGACGAATTGCTGAGGCCGTTACGAAGGCTATCAAGACCAAACGACCATAAAAAATTAAAGAAAGTTGTCTTGTTTCATCAAGACTATGCTCTAGGACACAATTACTTGATTACAATGGCTGCTGTCACTTTCGTTTCGAACCATTTGATCATTCTCGCTACTTTGCGGATTTGATTATCATCTGTCCCCCAACATAATCAAACATGTCGCTGCAAACCTGTATCGCAGTGATAATGACGTCATATCTGCAGTTGATAGCTTTTTTTTACGAACAGATAAACAGTCTTCTTTGAACGATTAAATATTAGTTGAGATGGAAAAACACAATGCGGTGATTAATAAGAATAGTTGAAAATAATGCTTTCGCAACTCTAACGTCATTCCTTCATAGTCAGTCTATAAATTATTCAGCCCACCCTTGCAAATCCGATGCTCTATGAGTCCCTCTGATTATTAGACGACCACACTCTTTCAGTTTATCTCTTGTTCTGACTAAACTTGTGCAATATATGAAAAATGACCACCATCATCTCGAAAATAGATTTAAATTGCAGTTGTCAGATTAACTGCCATTGAATTTATAACAGGACGAAATGCCAACTGTCATACTTTTTTTCTTAATTCAACTTGGTTTTTTATGGCATAGAACTAAGAACTAGATTAAGACGGTCTACTTTGGATATCATCCCATGGAAAAAAGAACACAAGGTCGACTAAAGGGGATGTACATTGACTATCTGATTGACGACACGTGATGCAGAAAGGATGAGCTTCTAAAAGCAATGAACGATAGCAATGTATGGAAGCAGACTGTCACGAAATGCCAAGCTTGCACAACCTGATGATGTACTGGTTTAATATTCACTGTATATTTGCATCTCCTATACTTTTCTGGTACGATATCAATTGAATATTTTTTCTCTATGTGAAGGTTGCGTTGATCTATGTTGGTACAGTTTTTTTTTCTAATTTCTATCTTGTGCACTTTATGAAAAATGACAACCATCACCTCGACAATTAATTTAATTTACAGTTATCGGATTAAATGCAATAGAATATGGATTTATAACAAGATGAAAGACCAACAGTCATACTTTTTTCTTATTTCAACTTGAATTTTATGGCAAAATCATAATTATCATTTGCGGTTGTAGAATTACTTCTGGAATTTAAAATAAAAAAAACATAAGTAAAATTTAGTTGACAGAAATCTGAGAGGAGTTCTTCAAGAACACACACTAGCGCCTTTTCTCTTGACTATGTGCTGAGAAAAGCCCTAGTTAAGAACTTGCAGCTTGGCTTCACTCACACGGAACGGCAAAGCAGAGGCTATCCAGCCGAAAAATCACCGATGCTGACTAGCGATACTGGCTGACCATCAAAAAAATGCAACGTCACGCCTTCACAAAATTGAAAATGTAGCCCAGGAAATTGGACTGTATGTCAGTGCGGATAAACCAGACTTTATCTGCCTGTATCAATATAGATCGACAGGTGTAAAAAGCCTGAACGGAGGAAACATGATACAAGTAGATGACTTTAATTCCCTGGGTAGCTATATTGCATCCATTGAGAATGATGTCAACATCAGATAAGGAAATACCTGGGGAACGCTCTATGAAATAAGCAAAATCTAGAAATTAAATCTTCAGGACAACCTGAAGATAAACTTTTTCGGAGCTACAATAGAGTACGTTCTTGTATATGGCTTCTTAAGCGGGACCCTAAACAGCCAAACTGAAAAAGAGTTCAGATGGTGCTTACACAAGAATGATTTGAGTAACACTAAAGAAATCCTGGATGGATCACCCAACAAAGAAAGAGCTCTACGGCAACGCACCTCCTATCAGCAAATCAAAACGCCAACAAAGACTAAGATTTGCCGGTCACTATTGGTGTAGCAATGAAGAACAAACTGGAGGCGTTCTAGTTTGGATATCATCCCATGGAAAAAAAGCAGAGTGTCACGAAACACCAAGCTTGCACAACCTGATGATGTACTGGTGTAATATTCACCGTATATTTGCATCTCCTTGTGAATATAAATTGAATATTTTTTCTCTACGTGAAGTTTGCGTTACTGTATGTTGATACAGTTTTTCTCTAATTGCTATGTTGTGCAATCTATAAAAAATAACCACCGTCATCTCGGCAATTAATTTAATTTACATTTGCCGGATTAAATGCAATAGAATGTGAATTTATAAGAAGATGAAATTCCAACTTTCATACTTTTTTCTTAATTCAACTTGAATTTTATGACAAAGTCATGATTATCATTCGCGGTCGTAGAATTACTTCTGGGATTTCCAATAAACATAAATAAAATTTAGTTGACAGAAATCTGAAAAAAAACTTTCTGGGGAATACAACACATTGAAAAAGAAGATGTAAAATTTACTTGCTAGGAACATATTCATATTTAGTTTCATTAATAAAAGAATAGTAGGAAGTAATCGTTAGCGACTCAGAGTGAGGAATTGTAGAGTCGAGTTTGAATTCATTACATTCACTTACGTGCTAATACCATTGGGGATGGTACGAACCATCTCTTCTTCGCAAAGCTATGGAAAACAAGTAGGGGAAACTGGCTCTAGGCAACCAGTTTAGAAGGAAACTTTAAATTCATGTTGCCTTTTAAGTGCTGTCACTTTAAGCAAAGGCTAGAATAAATTAACTTCAAAAACTAATCCATCCCTGAGAGGATTGACGGCGTAATCTCAAAATTCCCGGTGCAAAAAGAAGCGCTACGCCATTGCACTATTCTGCCTTGAATGTCACCATGAACTACAACTGTGTGATGAAAGGAATTGGTGAACACAACGGCGCAAAATGAGCTAGCTGAATAAAATGATGAAAACAAACAAGTTATCCCCTTTATTGTTTGTAGACTGATTCCCAGGTTACGAATTATTTAAAATAACACAAGGCTCAAGAGCTACTCATGGTAGATGGTTATTAAATGAGGTGTGTGTTATAAAATTCAATATATAAGAGTTATATTGATTCTTGAAGAGCTTAAGATAACTTAAAGAGGTTAAGCGTTCTGAGCCGAGTTTCACCTATAAAATTGGAATCCGGTTATTTGAAGGTGGTCCAGCTCTGGCATAATGGTGGGTCTTAGGTCTAAAATTTTAAATTGGTTGAATTAGATAATAGATTGCGTTAGAACATTTCTCACGGAGACAGTGATAGAGTAGCGACACGCTTCTGTGTTAGCGTCTGTGGAAAATATTTCACTACTTACCCCAAGGCTGCATAAAGGTTTTTCTACTCTATCAAGACTGGAAAATAAGAATTGGGCAGGTTTATCCTAGTTGTAGCAGCAATACTCCATGTTTGGTTTAATCTAACAATTGTAAAGATGAAGTATGACAATAAGAATCAAATAATTTCTCAAGTGGCGAGCATTGTTATCCTTAGCAATAGATCGTTTATTTCAGAAATATATATATATCAACATTTGCACCAAATTTGTACTCCAATATTATTGAGTAAAACGTAAGTTTTCTCTCTAAGGAGCACTATTTTATAATATTTACACTATTTAAATTGTTCGAACTCTTGTCCTCATTTTTACTGCCACATTCACGACGTTTCGGTCGTTGTAAATTCCGTTCTTCAGGTGATATTTGTTGAAATTTCGAACCGAACCCGATATTTAGTTCATGGTGCTAGATTGTTCTAGTTCCACATGCCATGCCTCTGGATATCTCAGTTTTAGTTAATTAGCCTTGATAACTCTGCAAGTTTTGTTATCTCTTTTGTTATTTCTTTTTTTTTACCTGAGGTCATATTACATTTTTTTTATAATTACAAGAAAAACAAATGAAGTGAAATGAAGTGAAAAAATATAGAAAAAATTCTATGAGGTCTGGTAAAAAACGATAACTGAGACATGAGTCCCAAAATTCACTCAAAATCGCATATGGTACAGCCATTGTTTGCGAACACATTATGACAATGATTGCACTTTTATTTCCAAAACTTGTAGCAATAAGAAGTAATTTGCGTTCATATATTTTTTTTAAATGGCAAGTTTTTTTTTTAAACGTTATGGACATTAATAAAAAGCAGATTTTTTTCTTATGAAAACGCCTGTAATTTTGCACAATAAATAAATAAAAGAAACGGATATCATTTTATTGAAGAACTGATTGGTTTTTAACGATGTATCATTAATACCGAATTGTATGTTCTCGATAATTCTTGACAGTTGGGATAATGTCACGTCCTTTCACATGTACCCCGCCTTTATTTCCTTTCCAGCCTCGCACATTAATGAAGAAACACACAAATCACTGGAGCTGTAGTGAAAAAAAAGCCGTTCTGATGCAACGCTAATCGACTTATGAGAAATAAATTGCCTCGTTCCCGTTCCAGATAATTGAATGTACTACCCAATAAACATTCAGTCTTAAAAAAAAAAAAAGAATATTTAATGATGTCAGCGAGTTGGGTTCAGAGTGCACACAAATTTCACGGCCTAAGCAAAAATAAAAAAAAAAGAAGTAAATTCCTAATAAATTCGAAGATACGGATAATAAATGAAAAATATCACCAAAAATGATATTTAGTGGTGAAGAGAGTAGAGATTTGTTTAAATGAGAAAAAGTAGCCATAAATATTATAAGATACAAACAAAAAAGAATTGAAAGATAGAAAATGGATAGAAGAAAGTACTGTGGTAAAATAAGCCAAGATCTGATTGGTGGCTGAAATAGTAATGTATTTATTCCAATATGCACGACGATCAAGGTTTGTGTCCTTTATTTGCCATGTCCCTGCAATTCTCACAGGACAGATTGAAGTCAAGAGGCAGAGACGAAAACAACGCATAACCTACCGAGGGGGCCTGTGTAAAAGGAACATAGAACAGTCTTTAGGAAGGTAAACAAAAAGATATAATTTATTAAGAGCTACAAATTAGAGAACTGTGATCGTCAATATCCTGAATAGACACGGCGCAGAAAAAGAACTCTCAACTACGACGCCTCGAGCCCGGTCTATACTCCCTTTTAACTATTAGTAGTAACAACTGAGTTAATTAACTAGAAGCATATGTGATAGCCCCAGGCTTCTTCTTTATGTGATATTCCCCAGGTTGCAGGTAATAGTGGCTCTCCATAATTTCCGGTTCATCGTAGCTCTTAATAATGTTTGTCTTATTATCATTTCCCTTAAACATCGTCTTGTCATCTATTTACTGAACGTCATTAAGTATGTTCTTGGCCTCAATATTTACTGTGAGTATAAGATTTTCCAAGCCCTCTTTTCCTCATTATATGAACGAGAAGTTTATGTATTCGTTTCTTCTTTGTTTCAATTTTCTGTAAAACTTCGTCGTTGCTCACAAATACGGCATATGGTGTCCTCACCATCCTTCTATGGAACCCATTTCTGTTCACTATTTACATTATTTGGACTATTGTCCTCACCTTTGTCGCCATGTTTATCACGACGTTTCGGACGTTGTACGCTTCGGCCTTCATCAGGTGGTTGGAATGTCGAAATGAACCCTTTATTTCGCTTTATTTTCACTTTTTCGGGAGGAGAATTAACAGGAGATAACTGGCATCCATTAGACATGGCAGGTGGAACTAGAACGGTCTACACCAGTGAGCGAAAAAAGGGTTCAGTTATTGATAAACATGGCCACAAAGATCGGGACAATAGTCCGAATAATGTAAATAGTGTACATAATACCTCATCTCAGAAATATAGACAGATATTGAAGAAGGCCGGAACGTACAACGGCTGAAACGTTGTAATAAATATGGCGACAAGATTAGGCAAATAGTCCGCATAATGTAAATAGTGTACATAATACCTCATCTCAGAAATGTATACAGATATTGAAGAAGGTCGGAGCGTACAACGGCTGAAACGTTGTAATAAATATGGTGACAAGATGAGGTAAATACTCCGAATAATGTAAATAGTGTACAAAATACCTCATCTCAGAAATATAGAGAGATGTTCAGTTCGACATTCCAACCACATGAAGAAGGCCTGAGTGTACCACGGCCGAAACGTTGTAATAAATATGGCAACACAGATGAGGACTATAGTCCGATTAATGTAAATAGTGTTCATACTACCTTATCTCAGAAATATAGACCCTTTTCTGTTACTGCAATTCTCTTCTTCAGCATTAAAATATCAATCCTGTAGGCCGATCATCTATGAAGATTGCCCTAATGCAATCATCTTAATGGCCTGTTGTTCTGGTTCTCATTTGACTCCTTGTCTTATGAATATAAGCATCATTAATTATTGTTGCTCACTGAGCGTTGTCTTGTGTATCGTCATTGGATTCTAATGCCCTATCGGCAATTGCTCTGTAGGGCCCATAGTAAATGTAGGTTTTGGGAAGAAGTGAGGCGCGGAGATTGAACGTATATCAGCAGGTCGGCAGTCTACCTATCCTCTTCCCATGGATACTGTTTCCAGCTGAAGCCTCAACACGCAAGAAACCCAGGAAAAGAAGTATCGGACAACATTAGAGCTCTTGCCTTCTCTATTGTCGCGTCTGTACTTCTTGTTTTTGCACCACTTTCGGCCTTAAGTCTAAATTTCAATAAAGACGATCTCTGACCGTCAGGATTTCATAGCCACAGATATTTTTTGATCGGAATCACTCCAAGCAAGGAAGTAATACCACAAAGGGTTACAGAGTGTGAAGGAATTAAGAAGAGAAACCTTATGAGCTGAAAGAGAAGATATTAATCATGTGGACAGTAAATAGCTTTTTACATTGCATTTAATCTTTTGTATGGAGCCGGAAGGGATTTCCACAAGCGAAAAGTGCAAGAGAAGAAACTCTTAGCAGAGAATATACGGCTACGTCTAGCCAGCTCAACTTCAAATTGATGAGATCTCGACGTCAGTCTATTGCTGCGCGTAAATTAAAAAAACTCTGGGTACCATAGCAAAGAGATTATTCGAACAATTACCATGAAATTATTTATAGAAAATATATCGAGAGGGAAACTTACGGCGGTGGAAAATTGTCTGTAGGTGAGTCAGCAGATCAGAACCAATAATATTATTCTTTGGATCTTATCAAGGAGCTCAAGGTAAATAACAGTGACATATGTGGCAACAATATTCTAAGCTTGGAAGAATTATAGACTTATAGATATGTAAGATGTATTCTGGAGAGAAGAACAGACCCTCCCTACATAGTGAACAGACTTTCTTAGCGGCTGACTTTGCAAAAGATTCAATATAAACTTTCCACTTCATATCAGTAGTGAATGTTTAGCGTGCCAAATTATTAGGAAGGTTTATTAAAATTCCCACAATTGAGCAAACAAAACGTTTATTAATGTTGTACGTGAATGTTTATGATCGAAAGAAGCTAATAAATAAGATAATCAAACAAATAATCAAACAAATAACAGATACAAACAAAGGCACAATTTTAAACAAATTAATAGGGAATGTGCTTTCCCTGTTTTGAAATTACTTGAAGAAGCCGACGATCCATAGAATTTGTTAATTGTAGGATGTCATCTGCTGTAATGCCGCGTGATATGTCAAGAATTGCTTTCCACAACTCAGCGTTGCTCCTGAATTGTCGTCTGTTGGCGTACAGTCTTCACTTCATGATGCTCCAAAGGTTTTCGACTGGGTTCAAATCCGGGAAATTGCCACTTCCTTTTTCGAGGTCCATTGAAGCCTAATTGTTTCAAATATTCAGTAGTCTTGTGAGCAGCATGTGAGGGAGCATTATCTTGCATAAAAACAATGGTCCTTCTGAAGGAAATTCTTTGCCTTTTCATCCACGATTCAAGATTCTCCTTCATAAACGCTATGTATGCATCAGGAGTAATTTTGACACCATCTGGTACTCTCCATGGGCCCACTAATGTTTTTCCAATAATAACACCCCAGATAATTATGCCTCCACCGCCTTGTTGGTGTCTCAAATGATGGCGATTCCGTTCGTTCGTTACCCAGCCTTTGCACCATCTATCTGGCCAATCAAGTGTTGCTCGAATTTCGTCTGTGAACTTTAGATAAGTCAATCTTCATATTGTCCTCGACCCATTTCAGTTGATTTTGAATGTGATTTCTTGACAACGGAGGCTTCGATACAAGTTTGACTGTTGTTGCTATTTCCCTCAGATACCTACACTGAGTACTTTTAGACACAGTAGGATCCCCAAGGCGACTGAAAAGCACTTGGCTGGTAAGTCCAGGGTTCTTCGTGGCCTCTCATTTAAGTCATGACATGAGACGACGTGAAATAACACTCGGCTTGCCTTTATCTGCCCTTTTGCGTACTTGTGTAGGGTCAGCGATGAACTTTTTCACTGTTTGCTGACACCTCCCTATCATTTTTTAAATTTCTATGGTAGATTTACCTTTTGAGAGTTCTGAGGTGATAGTTTTCTTTTCAGCATCACTTAAACTGCTTTTATGACCCATCTTTTCACTAAATTCTTACACTTTTCTAATAATTTGGCACGCTCAAATCACAGTCCTGATAACAAATATGACGCCAGTTTTTTTGCATTGCGCAGATCAATACAAAAATTTCAGTGCTTACGCAAGTCAATGTTCCCATCATTGTGTGAAAAATTTGTGTGAATTGATTGGACAGTTTTTGAAATATTAGAATAAAAATTTATTTCGATAATAATTTGGCACGCAGTGTATATATTTATAATTTAAATACTATATTATATATGTATAATTATGCAAAATGTGATTTTTACTGTTGTTGCTACTGCTCATTTTAATTAGATTATTTATTAGATCATTAAAAAAAAATATTACTGTTGCTACCATCACTAAGCCTTTTAACGAAATTGTCAAAAAATATAATGGAAAAAGAAAAAGTTAACATTCGATTAATAAAGCTTAGATTTTATACGAAAGATAACGTATCACTGCTGTGAAATTTAATCAATTAATAATAATAATAATAATAATAATAATAAACCTTGAAATCAAATAAAAATATTAAATAATAACAGACCTTGGTATCAACAAGATGAAGGAACTAGACCAAGATAGTGCATACAAATACTTAGGAATTAATGAAAGAGACGGAATACAACATTCATTTATGAAGAAAAGAACCGAAAAGAATATTATAGGAGAGTACGTTTGATACTAGAAAGCGAACTAAATGGGACCCAATAAAATGAAGGCTATCAACACTTGATCTATACCCGTAGTAACATAAAGCTTCAACATAATTAAATTGAAGTTGAATGACATTAAAAGATTGGACGCCAAGACCAGGAAAATACTTATTCAAATGATGCATCACCCGGAATCAAATGTTGATAGGCTCTACGTATCAAGAGATTTAGAAGGCCGAGGTCTAATCCAAGTTGAACTAACTCTTAAAACTACAACAATCGGATTAGAAGCAGACCTCACAGTATTCAATGGTCCTCTCCCACAAAGTGTAAAACACCAAATACACTCTATCAACAAAGAAGATTCACTCTTCAAGAAAAAACTTAATATAGTTGAAACCCGAACAATCAAAAACGAAACGAATCCCATCTACGCTAAACGAGGAAAACAGAAAGCGAAACAACTTAGCCAAATAAAATTACAAAATAAAAAAATTAAAAAAAAATCAGGGAGAACAGGTCGTTGCATGGTGAACATCTAAAAGAACGAAAGAAGAAGATGGGGGCCAATAGAAAGATATCAATGGCTGAGGAGTAACGGGTTGAAAGTTGAGACAGAAGGCTTAATTATTGCAGCTCAGGACCAAAGACTCACAACCAGATCCTATCACTCCCACATAATCAAGTATGGAACTAAGCCGACATTCAGGATATGCGAAAAATATTATGAAAATATCGACTTTATTATCTCAGGTTGAAACAGATAGGGAAATAAATGCCATCATAAAAGACAAAAAATTCAATAAATGTATGCTTGTTGACATAGCTGTACAATATGCGAGAAATACCTCCATGAAAATTATCGAGTAATTGTCTAAATACAAGGACCTGGAGATCGAGATTAACAGGATGTGGGGAATGAAGCCTTAGACTGTACCAATAATAATCGGAGCTCTGGTTCTCGGGAGGAAAGGAATGGACAGTTTTACTAACAGTGTCTCAAGAAACATCAACATACAAGTTTCCCAGAAGATCGCCCTACTAGGAATACCCCATAAACTAAGAAAAGTGCAATCAATTAAAGGACAATTCTCCTATAGAGCCTAAGCACTATAGTTTGGATACAGGACACAAAGCAGGAAACATACCATATACAAAGGATAATAATTTCAAATCAACCTATTCGATTTCTGGTTTTCATTCTACTGACCAGTCTTGTAGTATACTGAATTATATTCAATACAAGTTCTATTTTGCTACTCTTGTCTCGCTTACACATACTGCAATATAAACTTAGATAAAGCAGCTATATTATTACACAAACTAATGATTCAACTATTGAAATGATCTTGCAAAGGCGCTGCTCCAAAAAACTTAGTCTGAGATTTCTCTTAATGATTGAACGCAGAAGAGTAGTAATTCCATAACGAGAAAGCCTACATTTGTCCATGTTGTGGTGTTACGGAGATTCGCAATAACTTTAGGGACAGTACAAAAAGAGAGGTGGAGGAGAGATAGAAAGAGGGTAAATGAAGAAATAAAGGGGAGTGGGGGAAAATAAGAGAAAGGAAGAAAAAAGATAAAAAGGAATAAGACTATAAAAAGAGACTGATAGGAAAAAAGGGAACATATTAAAAAAAAAAAAGAAAAATGCAGGAGACAGAATTTCGCAGAAACGAATGCATTATGGGTAGTTAAATGCAACCAAAACGGTGACGTGAATAGTAAATCCTTTACTGTTAAATATCGGGGTGGTGTAATGTTAGGTAAGCTTGTCTCGGTAGAACAATTACGACTGATTATTGAGTTCGATGCTCCATACATTCGGTTTTGTCCACGTCCAAGCCACGCTTAGAAAATCACTTTACTATAAGAAAGTAAAGTGGATAAAAGAGAAAATACAAGTGAATAATAAAGAAATATAACGGAGAATGTTAAACGAAGACGAATTAGGTTAAAGAATGAGAAGAAACTCGAAATCAATGTAAAACTACACAGGAAGTTGTTTTCAATTAAGCGCTCAGGAAGATCCAGATAAAGTAACCCTACTCGTTCACAAAATATATTTCGAAATAAAACGGCAAGTAAAAAAAAAAAGGTAAGATTGAAAAAAAAAACCCATGAAGGTAAAAGTCAGTGAAAGGAGTGAATAATCCGATCTGACACAAAAACAAGAGAATCCGATGTGAATTCTCGTTTCTTGTTACGCAGGTCGAAGCCACAGATGTCAGTTTGCCCCATCAGTGCAATGTAGAAAGGTTCAGTAGGAGAGAAAGTGGAAAGCCTTCAAAGATATTGAAAAAGGTGTGAAACGTATTTGCGCTTAAAGGGAATAGATTATTTGCGCTTAAAGGAATACAACGGAATGGTCAAAAAGCCCTCCACCAGAAAAGCAATTATGATCCCAAATGCAGATGATAATGAAACCGAACGGCAGCTGAAAACAGAAGAATGGTCGGACAGAAATAATAAGAGAGACAAAAGGCAAAAAAAAAAGAAGAAAATTTAGAAATATATAAGAAAACGCAACAAGGAATATAAAATAAAAAGGGAACTGCGTTTGTGTGTGTTTATATGTGTGTGCGTGATTATATACAGGGTGCGAGAGGTAAATTGTCGTCATTTTATATTTTCATTTGAGCCAAATATCTGATGAAAGATAATGTTCCTTTATGCCATGTAAAGTTTTACTGCTGCCCAACTTAACAAAAATAGTTTCCCTTATACAATATATATTAAATACGTTCACCACGCACTTCAGATATTAATTCAACAGAAAACTTATAACTCACCATCAAAAGAGATATATACAACAAAACAGTATTCAATGTACAACAAAATATTCAAAGAATGAAGATCTTGGGAAAATTGGAAAAGTTTACAAATTATGGTTTGAAAGTCTGATAAATATCAAAGAATAGAGAATAACACAACATATAAAATTATCAAACTAATTTATACACGTAAATTGTATATTATATTATCATTATATAAGGGTATGTTATCTATTTAGTATGGTGTATTGTACATAGCTTGCGTAAAAATCTTGTTATACTACAAATAATATATTATCAAGAGAATATATATTATAGACTGAACACAACCAATTTATTGCGCATATAAATATATGTATCTACTCTAAATTAATTTATCTTAAATTCTTTAATCACAATTAAACGTACTGGCGCTGTTCATACTTCTATTCATAACACATTATGCGCTTTCTCCCAGGTACTTTATTTAAGTTCCGGTCATCATATTTGCAGTATAAACTGCAGAAGGATCTGCGGGCGTTGAAAACATACAAAATGTGTTTGCACATGAGTCTGCAACATTACGTTGTACATATAAGAGTAAAATTCCGTTAAAAATGACTGATATCTTGCGTTCTTATAATTCTTTTTTCTTTTCTATCCATAAATTAGTAGAAATTGTGAAAATTTTCGATTTGTCCGAGCAGTTTCGGCTATTCTTTTAGACATTATCAAGCACGATTTCATTTTTACTATTAATTGAATTAATGGTATTTATTTTTTTTAATAACATTGATATGTTCTATAAAAATCAAGTGCACGCTAAATATAAACAAAATGAATATACAACAGCAGACGACAAAAAATGTCTACTATAAAATTTTAAATGTACTAACCGGGTCGTCAAAAACAACTCATCTGCAATATCCAAATTACAGAGAAGCAAAATTATTTATGAATTCAGATGTCTCAAAAGGAGCTGTGTTCTTGATTAAACCAAATTTCGAAATGAACTATATTGGATATACTACAACATGCTTATTATGCAGGTTGCATCTTTCTGAGCATAGTTTAATTATGACACAAATAAATACAAACGGAAGGTTACACAAGTCCATCTGCAACACTTACGTTGACAATACAAATATGACAGCTTCATCACATCTAAAAAAAATGACTAAAAGTAATGGAAGCATTATTAAGGAAAAAGAAAAAAAGCCAACACTCAATAACATCAACAATGGACGTGGCCACATGTTATAAAACATTCCTGTAACTTTAGATACATGCATAAAAAATGGATACATTCAGTTAAAATTAAAAAATAAAATCATACTTGATAATAGCTAAAAGAGTAACCGAAAGCGCTCAGACATATAGAACATTGGACAATTTCCATATAATTTATGTCCAGTTAAGTAAAAATTTATGAACACAAGAAAAATTAAATAATAATGCTTAATCGCAGTAACTTTTAAGAAAGTGGGAGTGCTGTTCTAATACACAATTATATATATATATATATATATATATATATATATATATATATATATATATATATATATATATATATATATATATATATATATACTCTATTAGTCTTGCTTAGTGCAGCACAATTTCTTGGCATTCGTTGCAAAGATCCTCAAAGTATATGTTTGTTAATTTATTCCATTTTTTTCCTATGCTAATTCTGGGGTGTCTTGAAAATTTTGAACTGTAGAGTATATATATATATATATATATATATATATATATATATATATATATATATATATATATATATTGTCCTTGAATTAGCTATCTATTTGAATGTAATTGGGCATTCTTTTTTAACCGACACAATTTTATATTTATTACTCAACTATGATACAAAACAGATAAATTTGTAAATCTTATATCAAAACTTTAATTAAAACTTTCAACAAGGGCTTTTAATACCAAAATACTACACAACGCCCAATGAAAAACGCAAATAGGATTCTATTATACAAAACAAACAACCAACATTATATAGTAGGAGTCTTATTTTGAACTGTGTATTTAATATGTATAAATAAAAGGATAATACCTAATACACTATTATATTTTCCGGTTTCGTTTTCTTTAACTGTTACACATGACCTTAATTTAGATTAATTAAAAGTTTTAGCTCTCTATAAAATACCAGCATGTTGCAAACGGAATCTAACTTGCCGGACTGGCAGCCCATTGTTCTTGATAAATGTGAAGTCGATTGGGCGTACTTAAACAAAATCACCGAAAGAAATGTCGGACTATAGTCTCATCTTTGTTGTTGTCATCAGAATATTTCCAGCGTTGTGCCATCCACCCTTCATCAAATGCATGTTGATCAGAATAATCCACAGGGAATTCCGAACTGAGCCATTTATTTAATCTACGGGGATAGACTATTCTCGTTCTAGTTCCTATGTCTGGGGATTATCCGTCTAGATCTTATCTTAAGTTCTTTAGTAAAGGTCAGATTTTGCACGCCCTGTTTCGAATGAACCAAGTTCACAATTCCCGATCCAGTGATCGATATATACAAGATGAAGATCAGATGACACGAAAACGTCGCGTTACTAACAACAAAGATGCAGGCAACAGTCTGTGTGTAAATATTTAAATAAGGACATCGCAGTTTCGATTCTGATATAAAATATATTCGTAAATTGGAAAAATTATACTAAAATATTAAGTACAACGATTTTTTGCAATATATATATATATATATATATATATATATATATATATATACAGTGTCCATTTCATATATATTAGTCCATTTAGTAACATATATATATATATATATATATATATATATATATATATATATTCCTATTTTTAGATTTCAGCAAACCGATCTCATTTTAAACAACGTGAGGTTGATGGTATAGTGGTGGAGAGATGTTTGACGTACGGTGTCTGTCTTATAGCGAGATGTTTTCGGTAATTTTATTTACATAGATATCTAGTGTTTCCGGACAGAATTTTCTTAAGGATTCTTGCAGATTGTTTTGAAAGTTTTTTTATGCCTCTCTGCGCTGATACGATGTGGACTTAGAAATCCAGACGGAGTTCTGACTGACGTCTTCAGGTCGTAAATGATCTTCTGACAATCTGTATAGCCCTTAATATTGTCTGATGATCATTTCAGTTGTGAAACTACAAGCAATATAAATTCCATATCAATAGAGAAGCTGCATAAAATTTTCGTATACTCTCATCATTCACAAATATTGTATATTTAAAAAAAATATACATACATATGTGTGTGTGTTTGTGTTTGCAGTTTTAAGTATGAACAATAAAGAAAAGAAATTAAAAGACATAGAAACAGTTTTGTTTATTTACTTATTATTATTATACTTCATTCTTAAATCAGTTCACCTCCAAGTAAGGCGATAAAGTTACCAAGACTCCAATGCCTGCTGGGAGTAAAAGAGAATGAGAAGATATTCGAAGGAACCCGAAATCCAATCCTGAACAACAAAGAAGGGATAAACATCTACCCTTGTTCAAAAGACCGGAGGAAGGTTGTGGACCGGCCGATAGACATTGGAAGAATGTCATCGGCACACATTTACTTGATAAACGAATCAATTTTCACTATTTTCTTTTGTCGTCAGAGATCATGCTTTCGTTTCACTATAGAACAAAAATATTAAGTCATTGTGAAAAGGTACCTGTGATAATATTAACAGTATCCCCTTCATTTCTCGCTACAGGAAAAATGTAAAAAGATGTCTCCAATATGTGTGTAGGTTACATAGGTCGTGAACATAGAATAATAGTTTAAATAAAACTACTAACACTGACGAAGAAATATCAAAGATGAGGAATGGATTAGTTGAATGTTGCTTTGCTATTTTTGTCTTTGATTAAAATTATAAATAATTAAGAAACTACCGTTTGCTTTATTTTCTCCATTTCGATTGATTTTTTTCTCATGAATATATACCATTAAAAGAATAGGCTTTTGAACCAATGAAATTTCACTTTATATTTTATTATTTACGAAAATGAAGCTGAGCACGAAGTTGCAATTTTTCTCGTACCTAAATATATGGTAAAAACATCTGTGATCTGACACAAACTGTTGTCTTCTTAAAGAACCAAATATTGTTCTAGTGAGTGAAAGAAAAGGTATTCGGGGAAAGAAAAAAGAAAAAGAAAACTGATTAACTGCAAGAGAACTGAATGCCTGGTTGTTATCTACAGGTAGAGCCAAAGGTGTTAGTGACGTTACGGGTGTGCGGAAATGTAATTATCTGACGAGTGTAATAACAAAAGACAGAATATGCAACAAAGAAATCCGAAAATGCACTGGAACAGCGAAATCTGATTTTCAGAAGCTGAACTTGGCCTTTAGGATTCAAATATATCCTTAGAAAAAGAAAAAGTATTAAGGGCAACCAACTTGTTCTCTGGAGTTTTAATACCCATTTCCGCTTTGATCTTTGAAAACGAATGAAACTTTATTTAAAACTTATTTCTTTTAAGGCCTGATGCACAACTTAAAGAGGAAGGTATGTACGAATTCTAATAAAAAATGTATCCGTTCTGGTGCTATAAAAAGAAAACTATAGCACATATCAATTCCGCATTTAATCTCCTTCGAAGTAGTCCCCATCTGCAGCCACACACTTTATCTAGCGTCATTTCACTTGATGGAAGCATTCCTGGAACTACTTTTTTGAGGTGGTGAGCAGCTGCCTCGTCGCATTCCCGTTGATTTCCCTGACGACTTGAAATCTTGTTCCTTTCAAATGGAATTTTTTTTTTTTTTGAAATAGAAAAACGCAAATGGTGAGATCTGAAGAATACGGTGGTTTTTTGGACCTGGGAAACGTTTTTCTTGGCCTCAAACTGCTACATAAACCATGGCAACAGATAAAACCGATGCGGTGTGGTGAAACGACCTCACTGTACACACTTTCTTTCCAAATACTGCTATAAGCAACGAAAGTGAGCGGGAATGTTATAACAGTGTTTATGAACAGAATTCAAGGCGAATCTGTGTTAAGTGGCTTCACTATGCTTGCTTCATCTATGTTACCATAGTAACTTTCCGGATACTTTTCAGTCACACTCATACAATTCTTCTTGTTCGATGTGATGCGTCTCATCAACACGTTGACTGTGTTATAGTTCTCCAAAGTTTCTTGTTATTCTTAGCAAGTTTTTATTTTTATTTTATTTTTGATATCGCTCCTAATTCTTGTTCTGTCAACCATTTACGCAAACTTGTTAGGTATGTTACTCACTGTTTTCCTCTGTTACACTTCCCTTCAATATGTCCTGTGAGTGTAAAATTTTCCAAGCCCTCTTTCCTCATCCTATGCCATGTAAATATAAACTAAGTCTGATTCAAGCTGTATGCCTCCACTTTGATTCCATTTCCCTGAAGTGTCATCGTTGATAGCATGTACAATTTATGATATTCTCAGCATCCTTCTGTAGAGCCAAATTTTGCTGCCTCAAGTCACTTATTCATCTGTGATGAGATTGTTCAGCATCACCGCCATATAAGAGGACCTATATTGCATAATAATTCAATTCTTTTCTTTTTTCCAAGTGACATTTTTCGTTTTATCCATGATTTGCTTAGCTTTTGGAAGGCATCTTTCGCTATCCAAATGCGCCATCAGATTTTCCGTGCCCTGCTAAAATACTTTAGCACTGAAAACAGAAGTAGCGTCTGAAATGGGTTTTTTTTCTTCTTTTTTTTTCCGCGCTCATGGTTTTTTCCGGCCACTTGTATTAAAGTATATAAGAAAGTGAAATCAATGAAAAACATGTTTCTCTAATTTATTCATTTGAGGAGAGTATAATTGAAGACTGTTTTACTTGCAATGTTCAAAGTGTCGTGTCTCATCATCAACGGATACGTGGGTGGTGCACAGAGGGCGTCTCTGAATGGGAAATCGGAGTATCGCGTTCAAATTTTGATCAGCTCCGTTGCATTCACTTACGTACAAATACAAGTCAGAAACGTACGAATTCATGAGGACTTGTACGCTGAAAAATCATTATGTTAAAGAAAAATTCTTAATGTAATATTCAGTCACAAAAAAAAATTATTTTTACAATCCAGAATATGTTTCGGCTTTAAATAACCTATAAAGATTTGATAAACCGTAAAAAAAAACAAGTCAATCAAACAACCTTTTATAAATGCACAATGAATTCTGTTAGATACGAATTTCCTCAGACTTTACAGTGATTAGAAATTTCTGTTTCGAAAGGTTACGACGCCTTTGACAATAAAGAATGTCTTCCATGGTTATTTTCTAAGCATAGCCCAAATTTGGCACGAGCCCGAAAGTATGGAGCAGCCAATGGGGATCGAACTATTCAGTCGTACTTGATCTAGCGAGAGAAGACTGTTAACCAATGAAATTCGGCGATGTGAGTTCTACTAAGAGTATCGGTTTTTGTATCGGTCCTTAGCTTTTAGATGCGCTTTCCGGAAATTTAATCAAAGCCATTAAGGAACAACAACAACATCAAAAATAATTGAGAAAATTAATAATCTTCTAAGAAAACCTTAACAACCCAGACTTCCAAGGATGTTGTTGCTACTTTTGACTCAAACTGTATTAACATGCGAAAACTGGAGAAATTAAAAGAAATTCTGAGAAAGCAAAAGGAATTTCATTTTTAGATTTATTTCCATTCAATTTAGCGAGAATTCATTTTCAGAAAAAAAAAAAGAAATAGACAATAAAAATAGGAAAAATAAAATAAAATAAATCCATCCCATAAATATCTCTAAAAACGCCAATTTATAGACATTTATTAGGTGTAGTTTTATATCAAGACAAAGAATCGCTCATTTTCTGAACAGTGACTATCACTGACGTGGTTTGATTAAGAGAAGGGTAATGATTATTTCCCCGGAAACACATTCTTTGAGAGTGACACATTTCTAACAGTTTTTTAAAACACTTTACAACCCTTGTCAAAATGTTAAACTACCTGAGAGAGTGATAAGATTTAAGATACTTTTATTGAGCTTGAATGACGAGGCACGGCGAGACCGCTTTTTCATAGTATCTAAGTGAGGGAGAGTTCTCCCTTCACGACAAACAATTACTAACAAGAGAGGTAACTCTGGTTAGTCTACACTCATGCGATTCTTAGATATAAGGCCTGTTTGATTGATGGGGGTTTTGTGCTGACATCACTATATTGATTTTTTATTGGTTTTTGAATATTTTGTAAGGATTTTCACTGAAAAAAATAATGACACATGTTCGTGCTGCCCCAAAATGCAAAGGAAATAAATAAAAATGAAACCAAAAGTGAATTTATTTAACTTTCAAAAGATAAGGATTTATCAGATACATGGATAGATGCTAGCAAACATTTTGCACAAAAAATAGCAAACTTAAAGTGAGTAATTTATTTTATATCATTTTCTTTTATATATATATATATATATATATATATATATATATATATAGAGAGAGAGAGAGAGAGAGAGAGAGAGAGAGAGAGGAAAACGTGATTAAGAGTGTGAGTACGCTATTCCGTGCAGCTGCTGAAAGACATATACAGGGGAGACAGTTCGCCCCCTTAAGGTAAGGCTTCAACAACACCAGAAAGCTGTAACAAGAAGGGAAGTTGAAATATCAGGCTTGACTGGCCACATGTGGAGAGAAAATAGAGATCACCGCCATCTGGGATCATAGACAAAGAACACCATTGGAAAATTCCTAAACTTCAGGAATCAACACATATGCTAGACAACAAAAATCTCCTGAGCCGACCAAGCATAGAGATGAATACAATATGGGAACCAGTAATAAGGAGTTCCAGAGAAAAGCGATAATAACAAAAAAAATTGCAGTATGAGCTCTGTTAAAACATGAAATGATAACAGCAAAAAATTGCAATATGAGCACTGTTAAAAAATAGTCGCTGAGACATTAAGTTTAAAATACCCAGAAATTCATACACAGATGCCCTCAAGGACACATGGCACAGTGGATAAAGGCTTTGGTTACATCCAGTGACAAGACCCAAAGAGTGTGAGTTCAATACCCGGTTACGGCATTGGAGAACTTGGATGTCAGTTATCAGTTATCTCCTGTTAATTCACAATAGATAACTGATATCTATTAAGCATGGCACGTGGAACTAGAACAGTCTACAAGGGAGCAAAATAAAGGGTTCAGTTCGACATTCTAACCACTTGAAGAGGGCCGGAGCGTACAACAGTCGAAACGTTGTAATATATATGGCGACAAAGATGAGCACAATAGTCCGAATAATGTAAATAGTGTTCTTTTATATTATTTATAAAAAAAATAATATTAAAAATGTATACATCGGGAATGCCTCATATCTGGAATCCCGCATATCCGGACATGATTTTGATGTGTATATTTGAACTATTTGGGTTATATGTAACTGATGTGAAATTCCTGTTTTTCAGGAAAATTACTTTGGATAATTGTTTACGCTTATTTCAAGCTAATAGTTTGTATAGGTGCAAAAGATGATAATAAGAGGAAAATAACAACATTGGTGTTATCACAATAAGTGGACATTTGAACCAGGCTAGAAGCTAATTCTCCAGGCCCTCCTTCCTCATTATATGTCCCAGGAGCTGCCTCTTCCCGATGTTAAGTATAAACCTCTTCTTTGTTTGCATCTTCTCTAAGACCTCATCATTTCTCACATGCTCGGCCCATGATATCCTTAGCATCCTACTGTCGAACCACATCTCTGTCGCCACAAGACACTTCTTCATCTTTGAGGAAATCGTCCAACATTTGCCTCCGTAAAGAGAGACAGATGTCACGTAATAGCTCAGTATTCTTTTCTTTGTTACCAAATAAATCCTCCTGTTTCGAAATACTCTGCCCAACTTTTGAAATGCGTCCTCGGCCATCCCAATACCTTTACGAATCTCAGTGTCGCTTTTACCGTCCTTTGCCAGAAAGCTTCCCAGATATTTAAACTTCCTCGCTCAGTGTCCCCGACCTGTAAATTGTATTTCGGGATCATTCTTTTGGTGATGACCATGCATTCTGTTTTCTTGTAGTTTATGCTTAGTCCCTTCTACTTGCTCTACCTTCTTTGGGAGGTTTTGTAGTTTCTTTTCTGTGTCTGCTATCAGTACTGTATCATCTGCGTATCTTATATTGGTAAGATTGTGGCCACCAATGCTAAATCCCGGTAAGGTCTCCAATTCTCTCAGAATTGCCTCGCTGTATAGGTTGAACAGGTCGGGTGAGAAGACGCATCCTTGCCTGACGCCCCTTTCTATTTTTGTATATTCACTGAACTCGTTCCCTATGCGCATGAATGATGTTTGCTGCCAGTATAGGTTCTTGATTATTCTGATATCTTTCTCAAATATATCAAGGTTTCTCAGCAGTTCCAAGAAATACTTGCGGCGTACTTTGTCGAACGCCTTGGAATAGTCAATGAAACATAAATACACACGTCCATCTGCATTTGTATCGCTCTTACTGATAACATTCTGAGCATGAATATCGCGTTCCTTGTTCCGGTGTCTTTAACGAACCCCCCACTGATCTCGTCCTGTCTCTGGCCTGATTCTGCTGCGCGCTCTATTCATCAGAATACGGATGATGGCTTTTGCCACGTGGCTCATTTGGTTTATTTTTCAGTGGAGTTCACATTCGTTTGGGCCTGATTTCTGAGACATTGCTATGAAGATAGATCTGCTGAAATCTTCCGGTATATCCGCCTGTTGTAGACTTCATTTATTATTTATGTGATCTTGTCTATGCCAAAATCATCTAAGACTGTCAGTATTTCCCTTACAATTCCGTCTGGCCCAGCTGCCTTGTTTCTGTTCAATTTGGGGAGTGATGCTTTTACTTCGGTTTTCAGAATTCCATGTCCGTCAATAGTTCTGTGTATTGCTGGTTGTTCTTTTCGTCGTGGAAGAGTTCTCCAATATATTCGTTCAAGGGTTGAAGAATTTTTTCTTCATTTTGTATAAGCGTTCTATCCTTTGATTTTAAGCAGCCTTTTGACGATCATGTTTACTGTACTGTTAGTTGCTTTATTTGTTTGTGCATGTCTCTTTTGTTCGTAGTACTCAATCTTTCTGTTTCTGCACATTTTTCGTTTAGCCACACTTCTTTAGCTTGCCTGCATTTGGTCCTTATTTCATTGTGTAATTTTCTGTAATCACTTCACGCAGAGTTTCCTGTCTTCTTTCTGTCATGTCGAGAATTTCATCAGTCAGCATTCGTTTTTTTCGTCTTCTCGCCTTTGGGATGATATCGTTTGCTGAAGTCACTAAGTGCATCTCTTAGTGTGTCCCATTTTGATTCTCCACTGTTTGTCTCGTATCTTCTACTGTAATTAAATTAATTTCATGACTTTATAATTCACGATACAGTCAAACAAAGTAATGATTTCCACAGTTAAAAAATGTGTTGCATTCTGTGGTTGAAATTATGAAACATCATTTTCTAATAACATTTTCGTTACTTAAATAATTAAAGGGAATTTTTATGATAATTTCTCATAAACATATAAAAAGAAACCTTTGAATATTTTATTTGTAAACAAATATTTCCATAACAGTCTACATACACCATTGTGCCAATTAATTGAAACAACTGCTTTAATTTCCTTTCTTTCAACATTTGGTCAGTTTTAGACCACTGGAGTGACAGGGTGTAACCGATTTTGTCTCTGGTTAGGTCATTTGCAGTGGTGTGCAGTAATATGAATGCACTTTCCAAGTGTATGAGGAAATTTGCTTGACCTAGAAAAATATTGCTTCATCTGTGATTGCATCAGATTTTTATCAAGCTCAGACATTATTGTCTCGACTGTCGATTATTTGTCCTACGGTCATTGTCTGCGATGGACGTTACTCCAAGGAAGCATACGAAAATTGAAACTCTGCACGAACACACTGGCAAGCCTTACCAGTGAGAAAATCAAAAATACTATAGTCTGGTACGGAAACTCTCCCGATTTAAATCCAATCGAGAATCTCTGGTCAGTCTGCAAGAAACGAATTCGTGGTATAGACATACTAAGTACTAACATGTGAATTGGGTCATGTTTCATTGGATAAACACTAAAAAATCTTAAATAATAACGGAATTAAACGTTTTGTTTCAATTAATTTGCACAAGGGTTTGTATCCCTGTGTTAACTTAAAATTTGGTTAATTTACATATGATTTTGCCTATGTGTTTAGTATTTCTAAATGCTCTTGCCTATGTGTTTAATATTTCTACATGATCTGGCCTATGTGTTTCATATTTCTAAATGGTTTGGCCTATGTGTTTAATATTTCTAAATGTTTATGCCTACGTGTTTAGTATTTCTAAATGGTCTTGTGTATGTGCTTAGTATTTCTTAATGCTCTTGCCTATATGTGTTTAGTATTTCTAAACGGTTTCGCCTATGTATTTAGTATTTCTAAATGTTTTTGAATTTTGTTACTGAATTTTAAAACACCGACAAAACTCATTATTTTATCAATTTAATTAAATTTTCTATAAAAAATATGAACAGCATAGTTTTACTATCTTAGATGTTGTCAAGCGTTTTAAAATAATGTGTAAGACGCTTCCTTTAAATATTTCTATGCAATTCAATTTATATATGAGCAGTTAAAATTAATGATATAGAGTAAGTTTGTTTATTTAGCAGAAATGATGATTTTTTTTCTCTATTGTTGTTTGACAACTTAAGGGGTTAAAGAATAGATCGATAAACATACCGAGAGACGATAAATTCAGAGGGTTGTTTTTTTTTTTGGGGGGGGGTACAAAAACCATATGGCCGAAGTTGTCAGCACGTCGACCAAAGAATAAAGATATGAAAGCCCCTAATGTCTAAGTCTTGAATGGAGGTTGAGTGCCTTTATTGGTGTTTTGGAGATTTTAGTCGAAAGGAAAGCCATCTGGATAATTTGACCCCATGACAGTGTAAGGTTGAAATGGAGACACCCTTTTATTTAGAAAGCCACGATATGGAATTATTTCCTAGACAAGAACCGGTAAGGAAAAGTCGATTGTGAGAAAAATATTTGCGAAACAAAGCAAGGTTGGAAAATTGTAAGAATAATTTTTGTTACATATCAACAAGAGTCACGGGTTGAAACTGCCGAAAAGGCTGTCATGGAGACACCTTGTGAATGTCCGGCTGAGAGAACGTGGTTTGGGGGGGGGAATATTTTTGCTGAAAATTTTGAGCAATAATTAATATTAATAATTGAAATTAAGCCACGACTGCTTGATGATACAATCTAGATATCGGATTGGTCAAAGTGACAAGCGTATTGAAAGGCCTGGGTAGAAAAGCAAGGGAGACGGAGTAATTAACTTCACCCCCTTGGTATGCGTATTGGTATGAGGCACCAATACGACTAGGTGGGGAGTTAAGGCGGATCAATATCCTGCGGGGAGTACTCATGGAAGAAGAGATCTCCTAAAACTTGAGCATGAAATTAATCTCCCTGGGACACACAAAAATGGGCTCTTCTTGGCAATTCGAGGAATCTCCAGGACCTCAAACCTCGTCAGACCTCATGCCGGTTTTGGATGAAGGTCAATATAAGCAGAAGATCGAGCGGCCGAGTGAGAGTTGTCCCAGACGCCGAACGAGATACGACCGCTTCAGCTAATCTCATGTGACTTTCTGCCTGAAAAATGCCTCCGACATAAGCCTTGTGCCAGAACACTTTTTCAGACATAGTTCAAATACCTGAATTGTCTCTTTGAAATTATGAAGCGGTGGAAGGATCGTTATTTTGTGCATGAAGTACTAATATCAAGAATTAACCAAGCTCTCTCTATACAAAGAACGTATATAAAAACATTTCCTGTTATTCAAATTATTTTTTTTTTTTACTTGTGACTTAACTTTTCGCAGATCAAACCAGTACAACGATTCCTGTGGACGATTTGATACTTGCTAGCTTTTGATCAAAATCAAAAACAATGTGGGATTAAGGCAAAGCTTGGATAGAAGAGATCAACTCAAGGATCAGCCCCAGGGATTAGGTATCGGGCAGACCGAAAAAGAAGGCTACAATTGTTTAACTGCTCTCCTAGAAGTCATAAACTCTTAAGAGACACCAAAAATATAATTTTACTTTATTTATTCAGCCATCAAATGACAAACCTAGACAACCTATATGAATCCTATAATTGAACAATATGCTAACAATTTTCTTATGTATATTATAAATAAGTTTAAGTTAATGGAGGAAAAAGATATTACATTACCTTTACTTGTAGATGAAATTCAGCTAAAAACGTATTTTGATTTTAAATGTAATAATGTTGTTGGCTTAGCCGACAACAGCAATGAGTCTGCAACAAATGTTTTATGCTTATCAGTGTATTTTTACGATATAAGGCGGCTGTGCATATTATACCAGCTAAATGTATTGAAACTGAGAATTTATTCCAACGTGTAATAATTAGTCTAGAAGAGATAGGCTTTGGAGATAATTATGCAATAAATTAGTCAGCTATATATTTCTTTTTCAGTCCTGCAAAAACTTTCAAATGTATATCTACATCATGTTATGAAATCTAGAACTTTTTTCTTCATATTTTATTCAGTTCCTATACTAAAATGTATTAGAAACAACTTGTTTGCTCACAAAGATGCATATACACCTTGTTCTCCAAAATTTGTCATAATCGAAATTGTTATTTAGATAATATCCAAAGTGTATAATTTTCTATTTTACAGATGCTTCATAGTCTACAATCTCAGCCATTTTTTTCAAATATTTCTATAAATTGACATCAAAGCCTTTTTCTCCCATTAGTTTAGAGAGGCAAAATGTTTCATCAGTTTTGCAAATTTTTAAGCAATTCACTATTCCATGGTTGCTGGCCTTAGGGAAACAGAAATGTTTGTCTAACTTTGCAGAATACGTAAACATATTTTATATTTGGTGGGCAATACTGAATGTAAAGACTCCATATAAAAGTTGACGGTTTAACAATAAATATGCTAATCCATAGATGATGATATTTATATATTTCTCAATGTATTCTGCAACTGGTTAGAATCTTGGAATAACATTCCTAGAAATAATAGGAAGCTAACAAATAAAGGCTGCACAGCTTTGCAATCTACTACTCATGCAATACTAAAATTGATCAAATATTGCGCAGAAGATTTGGAAATGATGTATGTATTTGCTGATAAATTTCAAGCAGAACACCTTGAAGACAGATTTGGCAAGTACGGAAAACTTAGCGGCGGTCAATATAATATATCTATACGTAGAATGGTTGATTATGAGAAAAAAATCATAATGATGTCCGATTTAAAATTGAGCCCGCCATTTAATAGTCAAAATATTGATTTGAAGAAATTACAAACTAACTATGATGAAGTGGCAGGGGAACGAAATTTAGATACTTATAAATTTAACATAGATTTTATAGATGAAGATATTAATGAATACAAAGAAGTTGTTCCTCTTATATTATATGTAACAGGTTATTGCTGCTATGCAGTTTTTAATAAAATGAAATGCAATAGTTGCAAGAATTTAATATCTAGAAGCACTAATGAGAACCAAAATACCTGAAATAAACAGCTGTCTTCTGGGAATTAAAAGACGGACTCTGGTGTTTCCTAATGGTACTACTACAAATGCCGTTATCTATAATTATATATTTATTGGTAAATTGAGAAAAAACGTTCTTTTCTTCATTCAGTAAATCCAAGGAAATTAGCCATTCATATAACTTTATGTTTTGTCAGATAAAGTTCATTTTTTTTCATGTGGACTCTTGTGGTGAGGGTCGCAGTATTGAAAAATTAGAAATAATGCTCGTCTAGAGATCTTCAAATGTTCTTTTGAATAATTTTCGTGCTAGGAACAACAACAACAACAGCAACAGCAACAGCAACAACAACAACAACAACAATTATTATTATTATTATTATTATTATTATTATTAGCAAAATGTTAATATTGTAACTATCGTACTACAGAATAATTAAAATAAAACAGGCAAATTGAAAACCATATCGATATTTTATTGTAAAGAAAATAGTTTTCAGATAATAGTATTCGATCTAAATAGGGAAAACGAATTTTACCGTCTTAAGATTCAATAATGAAACGTACATTATTTATTTAATATAGCAACAAATGTAAAACTTTTATTAACTTTCCTTTAGAAAATAAAGGTTATTCTAAGGTAAAAATCGTAGCTTCGTTTCTTTTCTAGTGTAATTGTACTATAAAACATATTCTATGTCAATATAGTAACTTTATGGAATAATGATTAAAATAAAAACAGAGTTTTAATCTATTTATTGTTTGTTTTTTCTTTATTTACTTAGAGCTAAGGTAAAAACTGAACCCTGGATTGCTTTTCTTCTTTTAATACGAAAACTTTTCTGTCAATTTCAATTGTCAGTATCGTAACTTTACGGAATAAACCCTTTTTTAAATATATTTTTCTTATTTTTTTTTCTTTATTCTTATTAATATTACGATGATTCTAATCATTTTTTTTTAAATTGTAATTTAAAAGTATTGTATACTATAAAAAAAAGCCGACAATAATTCATTTTCAGCATGTTCACTTCGGCTTATACTACATGTGGTCATGTCAGGTTTAATCGAACAGGTTTAATCTTGGTTGTGTTGCTATGGTGCACTGCCTATCGAAGAAAACTGACACGTAAACGAAACTGAAAAATCTTTTTTTTAGCCCAGAGCTAAATAGGTACAATCAAGCACTGAATCAATTAGAAAAACCTACACTAAAAGCGATACAAAATTCTTTTTTTTTATCTTAACTCATGGTTGGCAATTCGATGCATAATTTTACATATATATATATATATATATATATATATATATATATATATATATATATATATATATATATATATATATATATTCTTTTGTTAAGCCAAGATTTCAATACTGTCTCCATTATCACCGATAAAATTCAAAACCCGTAAAAAAATAAACATTTGTCTGACGTACACAAGAGTAATTAATGTAAATCTATGCCCGATTTTACAGGTTTCTCGTCTATGGACATTTTTCTATCTCTTAAGAAGACGTCATCGCACAGAGAGTAATAGACATTTTTCTCTCTCAAAACATTGTCTTTCATCTCAGATTAATCCATTGCCACTTAGGATATTGCTCTTCTATTTACTTCAGACATGATTTTAAGGTGGGAAATGCATCTCCTCGTTAAAATCGAATATGAAGAAAAAAAAAAACCTGAAGTGACAGCTTTGTATTTTCTACAAACGGATGATGAGAATACCATGGACTGAACATGTAAGCAGTGAGAAAGTTTTATGAAAAATAGAAATAACAGGGAAATACCTACAATCAAAAAGTGACATTAGAAATTTCTTTAACAGAAAATGAAAAAAGAACGCATGAGAAATTTAACGCATAAATACGTGAAACAATCAAAAGTATGGAATTCGACATAGACATGAAACTAAACCTAAATAAATTAGCTTTTCTAGATGTCACCTTCAATCTAAGAAAAGGCACATATAAACCATACAGAAAAACGTCTGATAAACCCATATATATATATATATATATATATATATATATATATATATATATATATATATATAATAATACTCTCTCCCGTCGCGTTCGACGTATGAGGTCAGGCCGATAAGTCCCCAGGAAACCGACATCCCGACACCGGCACATGAGATTTGATTATAGTGGTGAAGACCTCGTGCAGGACCAGCCACACTTTTTGGAGGGACGAATACAGAAACCTGGTGCACCGAATGCATGCCACAAGGTTCCCAAACGACCCTCCGCAGGGAGGCACGGTGGAGCAGTGGATAGCGGCTTGGATTGAGGAATCGCAGAGCCGAGTTCAATTCCAGTCGAATCCATTACATTCACTTACGTGCTAATACCCTTTGGGAAAGGTATATATCCTCTTCATCTCCCTCCAGCTATGGGTAAAATAGCAGGACAGACTGGGTTCTATAGCCTTGATGGTAACTGGTCTGGGAGAAGGACAACTCTGAATATATATATATATATATATATATATATATATATATATATATATGTGTGTGTGTGTGTGTGTGTGTGTGTGTGTGTGTATGTATGTATGTATGTATAAAACATATCTTCCAACCACTCGCCATCAATATTCAAGTAGATAGCACAATCAACTAACACCTGGATTTCTGACAATTCCTCCAGTAAAACCATATTCAAAGAATCTAAGAAAGACTATGAAACAGCCCTAAAAGATAAATGGATTCCAGGCAACACTGACATAAACACCACACAGAACAAAACAAAAGCTATTAAGAAGGAAAACTTAAGACTATATATATATATATATATATATATATATTTCGGATTACATCTATATTTTCGTTGTCCTGTTATTACCGAGAAAGTAAAAAACAAACTGTATGAACAGTCGAAAGCTTGTAAAAAACAAAAAAAAATTGACCTTATGCAACTGGAATTTATAAACAGGGATCATAACATTTCTATACAGTTTCGGGGTTAATGTACTTTATTAAATATGTTTGCGAAGATGTATTCACGCCATTTAAACCATTAACTTCTATATTTGTTTTTTGTATGAATGATTCATGTAATATATATATATATATATATATATATATATATATATATATATATGTGTGTGTGTGTGTGTGTGTGTGTGTGTGTGTGTGTGTGTGGCACCATTTACGAGGCAGAGAAAGGAAAAGAAAGAAAAGAAGGCAGAAAGAAAGGCGTGACGAATCGTAGGTGATCAGCAGAACACACACACGGCTAAGAGACAATGAATATATTGATAAGTAACCATGGCGAAAGGGTGTCATTATAATGACAGGGAAATTCTGGGTAAGAAGAAAGGGGAAAGAAAGAAAGAAACAGATGTGTTTTGATAACGGCTGTGTTATCTATCTAAACAAAACGGCTGATCGACTGTAAACAAAAAATTCATTTTACGACAGGCCAAAGAAAAATTCAATTGAAAACAATAATATTTGATAATTGGCGAAAACACAATGACAGGGAAATTCTGGGTAAGAAAAAGGGAAAAGAAACAGATGTGTTTTGATAACGGCTGTTTATCTAGGGTAGTAAACAAAACGGCTATGAAAATTTGAAAACCACAATTTTGATAATTGTCCAGGTGACCAGGATTTTTTGAAAATTAAAAACCACGAAACAATTTTTTCGACCAACTTTGGCCTGATAATAAAATTATGTTATCAGAAATATGTACCGAAGGAAAATGAATGGGGACCCAGAAGTGTTTTTCTTCTTCCTTGGAGGCGACAGACTGACTGAAATTTTAGAGATATTTTTTTTGAGGCCGTGTTAAGAAGACCACCCATTTTGATAATTAGCGATAAAATACATGACAAAAACTACGGGTAGAACAAGAGTTGTCATATTGTCTGTTTGCGGATAGAAAAATGATAACGGCGATTAAAGCGGAAGAAAAGGGAAAGAGATAATTTTTTTAGTTAAGCAAGATATATTTTTTTTCCGAAACAAAGCCGCGGATTCGTTCACGCCCGATTAAAACATCATTGGTCAAGTGGTGATCACGTGACGCACGAAGGAGGAGGAAAGATACCCGACTAAGACCTCATTGGCCGAGTGGTGATCACGTGACGCACGAAGAAAGCTGTCGACGCCTCATCCAGAGTATAAGTATGAGAAGCTGCTACTAGGAAGTGGGGAGGGAAGTTCACGCCCCTCAGAAGTATGGTGAGAAAGTGGGAGTGAGGAAAGATTCCCAAAAATGGAAAAGAGTGGAAAATCCCTAACCAGAAATAAAAGATGTGGATATGTATTTAGAATTATCGAGGAACCCCCCGACGCCGACAGACCCACCCCGATTTTGGTCGGCGTCAATAAAAGCGAGGCCCCAACAGGCAGAAATCAGAGAGTTCGAGCTCCAGCGGAGAGTTGAGTTGGAGTTGCAGCAGAGACGCTCGAAGCTCGCAGTTGAAGCTGCCTCGCAGATAGCTGACCAAGATTCACGCAAAATTCCGGACTCCTCTTCAACCCAAGAACAATTATTTTGAAGAGCGACTTAGAACCAGACCACCGAAATAAGTTTTTTTTTTTTTCGACTTTCGCCCAAAGACACACCGAAACGCCAATTTCTTAGAGAGCAAACAACTTGAAGCGTTAAAAACTTGCCTAACGGAAAACGACGTGTCACAATCCACAGATCGGGTCGGGAGATAGATGCAGTCCTATGTATCGAACAACTAGACATAAAGTTTGTTACCTTTTTCTTTGATACTTTGAACTTTTTGAGTTTTCATTTTATTTTATTTTATGTATATTTGTGTAGTATCACCCCCGTTGAACTCAGTTTGCATTACGGCCCCAACCACTGTTTGATCTCGTCTGCCTAAGATCAATTCACAACGTGGGTAGGCGGACTGGAGATCAATGCAGTTACCTTAGTAACCAGGCGTTGGAAGCGAGTTGGGAACGACGAGGCTGATATCAAATCTAACCAGATTCCCACCCGAATCACCAAAAGGTTAGAACGTCACATTCGGGTGCCGCGACCGATACCAAGACAGTTGGTCGTCACAGGACGAGACAAGACGACTGACGCGACAGGCGGACGTCACGTTTGGAGCAGCGACACCCGAACGGAGCAGCGAGGAGCTAACAGCTGGCGCCGCGGTGAGGACGTCACAATTAGTGCTGTTTGGGGACGTCACAACTGGCGCCGTGGTAGATCAGGATAGAACGTCACAGTCGGCGCTGCGACCGGGGACGACGTCACATATATATATATATATATATATATATATATATATATATATATATATATATATAAACACGAATATACACTCTAACTTGGTACTTGGGTTTCAACCTAACGTTCACCTTAGGCAAGTAGAAGAATGAAAGATTTAGTGGTTCCCTCCTCTATATATGAACACCGGAATGTAAAAAAGAATGGTGAAATTGGGAGAGAAAGATTATTCAATCACCTTCAGGCGGGTATTTATGGCCAAAAGATACTTGTTCAATTGCCTGCATTTAGATAAAATCGCAGATCTCTCATCAAGCATTACATCCTTGTTAGGATATGTAGCGATAGCCAACTTCTCTTGACACACCCAGCAGCAGTTCGCACGGGCTTTGTTCGGCTTCACCTTTCTAATTATCCTCCTGCAGTTGGATCCCGCGAGTAAGGTTGTTTGAATTTTAATATTTTTTGCAAATATATTCGCTCTACATTTCCGATTTATTGAGCACTTTTTAGTGTTTACACCTAGGCGCGTCTGTTTTTAGCCTCTTTTTAAAATATATTATTTTATATTATATATTATACACACACACACACACACACACACACACACACATATATATATATATATATATATATATATATATATATATAAATCTACAATATGGTAATACTTATGGTATTTCCAGGAGGATACAGATCCAGGGAGAGCTCGATGTTAAAAGACAGAGCAAAATTATTAATAATTAAAGAATGTCAAGTTTTTTTTTTTATATTATTTAATTAATAATAATATATATATATTTATATATGCAGTCATCCGCAGACAGACTATTTCACAGTTCATTGGTGTGGCTAGACATCCGACTGCTTCAAGTCGGGAACGAAACCCGACTGATTCATAAAGAGTCTGAGATTTCCCCACTATGCCCTCGGCACACGTCCGAATGGAAGTCGAATTTTTACGTACTTACTCGATAAATAAACATGCCGCTGAATGAACCTTGTAATATTAGTAGTAATAGTCATTAGATAGATAGATAGATAGATAGATAGATAGATAGATAGATAGATAGAACTATATTTAATTAGGAAAACCGGCTATGAAGTATCAGGGAAAGTGGAGTCGGATTATCCTAAAAAATAATCAATAAAATGTGCGAAAAATGGTTGCAATATTGAGGACCTCTCTAATGTTCTGTCTGAAAACCGTTTCCTTTCTTTATACGATATATTTTTTGATTTTTTTTTCTGCTTTACATTTCCTTCTTCCAGTCGAGGTTTACAATATTCCACCGAGAGCTACTGGACTCTGGGGTAATATTTCTTTCCTTTCTTCTCTATAACAACATCACTGTTTATTTCCGTTTTTTTGTTCCGGTGAGGGAAGCAACCAAGTAACTATTCCTTATCATGATTAAAATGGCTTGAAAAATATTTTCAGATAAAACATTGTGTGGATTCCGAATGTTGTATCCCTTTGCTGTGGAGTGATATGTATACATTTCGTGCATCGCCCCAAGATATGTGTAGGTTACGCTAATGGAAATAGTATAAATATTCGAAGATTTTAAACGAAGTTTTTCAAAAACACAAAGAAAGGAAGATGATGACTAATGAATTATGATTTCTTTTTTTTCTATTTTGTCTTCGAATAAATTTATATTTATAGAAAATAACCCGTTCAAAAGCTTGGCTGTAACCTCAATTTGTCGCATATTTGATGAATATTACCTTCCAAACAAAGTTTATTTTTACCAATCAGAACTTATTTATTGTTGTTGTTTTTTTTTTTTTTTTTTTGGCTTGCCACAATGGCGCTGCTGATGTGGCTATAATTATTCACTTAAAATAGATATATTTTAAGAAGATATTTCTCGATCAGATTCAAGATACTGTCTTTTTATGATAGTACAAAACAATATATATATATATATATATATATATATATATAACCACATAAATCAAGCCCTACTACTTTTCTCACCCACACAAGACAGACACGTTTCCGAAGATGTTGAGTTTTCTCACTTATACACACACCCACACTAATATATAGACTTACACACATCATACACACTCCCAAAGAACTAAATTAAATCGTACAATTAGCACAAACACATCCCTTTCCAAGGAACCTATAAAACTGTCAAAATGACCCAGATGGGGATTCTTAGTCGCATGAACCTCCCCAGCCTTTATCTTAAAAACAACTTAAAAGAGGCCGTTTGACCAACACAAGGACTAATCAAAATCAATGTTAGAAAAAAAAAAAAAAAATGAAAAAATACAGATAAAGTTCATTCTTTTTCAGAAAGTCATTCATTCCTGTAGTTCACTGCTACTAACAAGAAAGGATTTTAGTCTTCTGATGATGACCACGTTGGCCGAAACTAGTCGAGGAATCTAATTGAGATAATAGAACAAATAATATTAATATAAAACTCAGTGTGTCTGAAAATTTTAATTTCTCAATATTTTTATTGTTCTAAATACACACACGCACACACACACACACACACATATATGTATATTTGTGTGTGTATGTGTAAACAGTGATCTCATCTCACAATCCTCCATATGTGGTCTCCTTTGTAAATCACTATCGGGTCTTAAATGCCACTTAAGATTATCGCACAAACTTTCATAACTGAATCAATAAGCAATCAGAATTTCATACGTCGAAACCTACGGGAGAGTCCATTCTCTCTCTCTCTCTCTATATATATATATATATATATATATATATATATATATATGGGAGGCACAGTGGAGTAGTATTCGGCCCTTTAAAAGGTTTGGCTGGTTTTGCATAAAACATTGACCACTATAATCAAATCATATGTGATGGTGTCTGGTTCCTAGAAACTGAGTTGCTTGACCCTCATACATCGAATACGACGGAAGAGTCCACCAATATATAACCTGGATTTTTGCCACGACTTGCGTTTTACCATTACGACTATGTTAGATTTTAGGGGCCAATCTCTAGGCAATCGTAATCGTGGAAATAACCCACTTACTGGAGGAAGAGAAATAAAATTCATAAAAAACATATCTCTGTTGTTTCTTTGTCGATACACTGTCTCTACTCCTTTTGATATATTAAAGTCGTTGTTCCTAAATAAATGAATAGAATTCTACCAATGATCTCTCAATAATACGGAGGTTCGATTCTCTTTATGTTTTATCAACATAGTGAGACTAATTTAGGCTAATAGAACCTAAGAGAATCGAACCTCCGTATTATTCAAAAGTGTACAACCAAACACGTAGAAAAAGGAGGCAGCATGTTAAAAACTAGTAAAAATCTAAAAACAAATTTAAATGCACGTGAAAATTTTACGTTTTTTCTGTTTTAATTTTCTAAGGAATTTAATTCTTAAGTTAATGATTACAGAATCTCGTTTCGTGTTTCACGACTATAAAATAATCGTTTAAATTCCAATGTTGTATCGTATTTGAGCTTAACAATTTTAACAAAAAATTGTAATAACTGTATAAATTGCAATAAATATAAATCAGGTCATATTTAAAGAAGTGAGAGTGTTGAAATGTAAAGATTTAAAATTGACAATTTTTATTCCATTTAAATACAGGTAAAGATATGTGAATGTTACTACCACCTTTTATCTTCCTTTTCTTTCTTTCTTTGTTTCTTTCTCCCATCCATTCATTCCTTCTTTCATTCGTTGAAAACAAGTAGTCTTTCTGATAAGTGTTTTCCATCTTTCCAGCCAATCAAATAGTCCATTATTTATGATGTATTGGCAGAGCGTAACTACGAAATAACAAACTAACTGAGGAACTAAAGAACACAAAGAATTAAAATATGATAATGATGTTCCCCCAAAGAACTATTATTAATATAATATTGATAAAATGCATAAACTAGTAATAAAATATTCGTAATAATGAAGAGGCTATTGGAGTAAAGTATTGTGATAAAACGTATGATAATATGCGTAAAATAAAATTAAATAATAATAATGATAAACTTATCGAAAATGAGTGCTGTGATAAAAAGCTTCAATGAATAAGAATTAGTAATAAAATAAGATTGAGTATAATAATGGAGAATTTATGCGTTTAATGTAGCAAATATTAATACAAATTAAACTGCGGTATCTTTAATAGTCAAGTATATATAAATGATGTGATTAAAAAATCTATAAGGATATAGGTAAATCCTAATGATATAAAGGATGCATAAATAGATTATTCACCCAAACCTGAAAAAATAACAATAAGTAAATGGAACAACAGCAACGACAACAATAATAATAATAATAATAATAATAATAATAATAATAATAATAATGAGACATAAAGGAAATCAGGTGTGAGTCATCGGTGAGATCTCTAAAAACGCCAAATGACGCTACACGCAAATGCAGGAAGATCAAAGTTAAATTGCCAAATAAAATTCTACAAATCAAGGTAATAATAAACAGAAACTGTAATTAAAGGAACAGAGAATTAGACGAAAGAAAAACATTGTGGGTTCTATCGGCAAAATAAAATATTCCAAAATCCCCTTAAGAATCTTTTTCACTTAAACTGGAAAAGCAGTTATAGATGTCAAAGATCCACCATCTACTTAAAAAGTACAGAGATTTTTGGAGAATATTTAGAGCAAGTTCAAAATGGAGTTTCAAGTAGGTGACACAATGCAATTAAAACATAATATACGTACTACAGGTGTAAAAACTTTAAAAAGGCCAGATACAGAAACAATGGCAAGATAAGGCTCTTCATTGTCAATCCTCTACCTTTCCCAAACAACCTATACAGAAAAAAAACACTGTACCCATCAGTGGCTACGTAGTACAGGGTTTAAGGCTAAATCCGAAGGTTTTATTCTTGCTCTACATAACCAATTCTTACTAACTACAAATTACTAAGTACACATACTGAAAAATTATGTTAGCTCTAAATGCAGTTTCTGTGATAAATATCCAGGAACAATTGACCATCTTGTATCAGGTTGCACGCTATTGGAACCCACTGAATATAAAACCCGTTATGAGAGATTGGGTCAATATCTGCATTGGAAAATCTGTAACTTTTACGGAAAGGAAACTACAAGAAATTGGTATGAACACCACCCAGACCCGGTTACGGAGATAGAACCTGTAAAAATGTTATAGGACTACGCAATATGCACAGACAGAACAATCAAACCTTATCGCCCAAATATCCTGACCAGAGACCGCAAAGACGAAATGTGCCTTCCTATTGACATAACAATCCCAGTGGCCTCTAATGTATCTTTGAAGATCTTCAAAAAACTATCAAAATACACGGTCCTTGAAATCGAAATCTTCAAGATGTGACACATGATGACATCAACAATGAGTAGAAGCACGCGGATTGTTTGAAAAAGATTCCAGTAGACTCATTGAAGTGTTCCCTTAAAAAATACAAAAATTGTACTCAAAAGTACAGCCCACACCATTACGAAGGGCTTTATCTATGTAAAATATGTGTGATCTTAAGCGTTTTTTTTCCTCAAAAATGCCCAGTGAAAAATGTCATGATGCCATTACTAACCTTAAGTCTCTTGTTGGGACCCGGAAAGAAATGAGTATACACCAGAAATCAAAGATAATAATTATAATAATAATAATAATAATAATAATAATAATAATAATAATAATATGTGTCTCGCTAGAAACACTGGTTGGTAATAGCCATAAGATATACTTTAATTACGAGTTAAATTCCAATTAGCAATGATGAAAATAATGGCGTGAATGGGACTGGAATCAGTTGCAATGATATCGCGCCCGGCATATACCTCATTATTCAGTGTAGTGGGCCAGATCGTAATCTAGCGACTGCTTGTCAGAAACGATTAAACCAGAAGTAGATAAATTGGGAGAATTGTCATTGATTATCCTGTGGAAACGTTACAGAAAGAAAGCCTCTTAGGAAACACAAGAATAATTCGGATTTTGAACACTTAGAGACAGAGGAAAATTGGACGTTATCTAAGGCTAATAGTTATGGCCAGCTCTCTCTGCATTAGTTACGACATTATCCAAGAAAATACACAAAGAATAAATGCCCTGTTGCCATACCAGACAAGTCTCTTATGAGTCCTGATCATAGTTGATTGCAGGTGTTAATATGTATACGTTTTTATTTTGGGGAACTGAGACCGGATACACTAAATATGTCATTCAGTGACACAGATGTGATGGTTAGTTGCTTGACATTAACCGTTTGTGCATGTCGCCTAGTTTCTGACGCAGTGCATCTTTTTCATGAGCGGGAACAATGTACGTACATCATTGCCGAGAGGGTTCTTTTCTTTTGAAGTTTGTTGGTAGTTCATGCGTATTCTTGCAATGTTTAGAATTCTGAACTTGCTTAAGTCATTAAAAACATTTTACTGATCGTTAGCTTTCTTGTGTCAGCTTCCTCCTTTAAATTTTAGTATTTTCTTTCAATTCTTACACAATCGAATTTATTGCATGAACAATCATCTTTTTTTTTTTGTGGATTCCAATTGTATGGTCCCAATGCTAAATTCACCAGTGGATGGAATTGTCTTGGATTTTGTAATGTCAAATTCAATCGCCTGTCCTATGAAGTTCTTAGTAGTGTTTGTCGTTCTGCCAATTCTCTCACTCCCGTACGCCTTATTCATTTAAACAAACCAGTCAGTAAATGTCCTGTTCCCTCCTCCTGTCCGGTTTGGATTTGATATCCCTACGATTGTCAAAATATCTATGCCCTCCATCCACATTATTTGCTCAAGAATTTTCAACTCTCACTTTGTAATTCTGAGTAAAATTGACCTTTTTTATTTCTATGTTTTTAGAACTATTCATTGATTATTCGATGGTTCTACAATATTACCGTCATTATTCTATACACTCATCTTTCTTTCTGTTGCATTCTCTTCAGCTATCACTGCCATATAGTAGGACTGACATTACAGCATTTCACCACGCTTATTTTTTTTTTGTTTCTAAAGAAAGGTTTCTCTTTGATTTTACTTAGATATTGGAAAGTATATTTCGTATTACGAATGTGCCTACGGATTTCGGTCTCATATTTTACCTTCTCTGTTCATATACTTGTTTGATTTAATATCATGTAGAATATTTATATTTGGAAGATATACCTTAATTGTCCTTAACCAGTGAAAAGTCTGGGCGACCATTTTTCTGGTTGCGTATTCTTACGCATTTTTCATGATTTTTCTCCCTAGTGATTTTTAGACATTTTTATTAAATTTGATATATGATAAGTTAGTATTTTCTTTGGACATTATGCATCAAAAAATATTTTTTTTAGACTTTTAAATGTTTTCTTATCACATAACTGTGCCGTTGTATGGATTCCGGGAATATCAGTATAATTTGGACGACTTTTCCAAAATTAGAAGTAATTTTACTAATTATTCACTGTTGTAAATTCTTTTACTTCGAAATAAAGTGATTCTTGATAATTAGTATTATCTGTCAAAAGCTCGAAATTGGAACTGAACTGGCATAAAGTGTGGACAGTTCAGTAACAATTTTTTTCCGTCACAAAATTATAAAAACTAACACGATAATTAGAAAAACATTCGAAAAAATATAATAGACACCATCCATCAGCTATATTTAATAGGATTTTTAAATGAAGGTTTGATGCCTAGATTTATATTAAACACACTCTACGGCTAAGTGAACGCATATTTTTCTTTTTTTTAGTTTTTAACTATCTTGTAATTTTTGCATATTCACATATTTTCAGCAATTATTTAATATTTAATTGACTTTTAGTTAGGTTTCAAGAAGATTCATGAAATTTGCATTTCGTTTCTTGTTTCTTAAGTTTACTACCTTAAACAAAAATTAATGAATTGCAGTATGACACGAACTAAAATAAATACATAAAAATACTTAGTGAAATACTAATTAAGAAAAGTAAAACTTTTGTTTTATATTTTGAAGGGATTTTTTCAAAGACGTTAATGATGAAGCATAACTGAATATCAAAAGTGAAATAATTGCAGTGTGTCAGATGACACTTAAATCTATACATTACATAAGGATTATGTCATGTATAGATTTCCATCGGTAGAAATTGGGAGAGTTTTTTTTTCACTAAAAATTAATTTTTATAGTTTTTTTAAATATTTGGGTAGAAACGATTGTTATGAGTTTTTAAAATTTTGATTCATAAATTTAATTTTCACTTAAGGATATCACCAAATCGTCACCTTGAAAGAAATTAAGAATTTTAAACGATTTTTCAACTAATATAAAATATTATAATTAAAATTTTAAAAGATGAAAAAACGATGGTACTTGGTATATTGACAGCTGACAAGTTGCTTTTCAGCTTGTTTTCTTCTCTTAGCCATGGGCGTCCTACATTCCTGTAGCCCTGATCTAACTGGCTGTACATTAGGATCTTGGGTATCCTGTCATCAGACATTCTCAAGACATAACCAGTCCACCATAAATGAGACTATATGAGAAAAGTCTCGTTTCCTCCAATATTACACCTGTTAAACAGGTCTACGTTAGATGTCTTATCTTGAAGGTTAACTCCACAGATTGCACGCAGACAGCTTTTGAGGAAAACATCCAAGTGGCGCAATAGTATCTGTATAGAGTCCATGACTTTGAGCTGTACAAAAGGATGGCAAGTACAACACCTCTGTAACCCGAATTTTCGTATCCAGTCGAATACTGCGCTCATTCCACAAGCGAAAGCACTGGTAGCCTTAGCAATCCGATGCATGATTTCATCATGTAAAGTTCCACTGTAGTTGACTTTGTTACCAAGATAGGTGAAAGACTTTACATAGTTCAGGGCTTTGTCTTCTACTTTCAATGGTCTCTCTGGAAATTTATAGACTGATGGTTTTTGTTTCTCACCAGAGAATTGCTTCGAGTAGGACAATATATATATATATATATATATATATATATATATATATATATATATATATATATATATAGGGCGCGATGGTTAAATTGTCGCGATATTGTATTTTTTTCATTTCAGCGTTTTTGTTTTAGTATATTTTGGTGAGTTGGGCACCGTCTGTCAAAAGGAGCACCATGACACGATACATCCCGGCAGAAATTTGAAACGGCATGCAGTTGGTCAAGAGATCTTTGTAACACCAAATATGAACTAAATGCAAGAATCATGGCAGCATTCACCAACTTAAAGAAAGAAACCACTCCAGAAGAGTTGAAGTAGATTCCAATGTCGTCTGGACGTTGTGCTTAAAGCCAGTGGCGATTTTATTGTATAAATGTGCTCTTTAGTATTTCAAGATATTTTTGTGTAATTTTCGTAAATATATCTGCTAAAATTTAGCCGACAATTTATCCAAAGGACCCGGCATATATATATATATATATATATATATATATATATATATGTGTGTGTGTGTGTGTGTGTGTGTGTGTGTGTGTGTGTGTGTGTGTACTAACACACACATACTTACATATGTGTGTATATATATATATATATATATATATATATATATATATATATAAGGTGATTGAGGTGACAGGCATTTTTATGCTAGACGCAATCGTCAGTCGCCACTGAATGTTGAATTCAATGTTAACTTTTTTATATTTATATTTACATACGCTCTATCTTTGTTATTCAGCACTTTATCTCATAAATATAGAACACCTTATAACTATCTTTATTCATGTATATATATATATATATATATATATATATATATATACTTACACACATATACTGACACACATACTATATATATATATATATATATATATATATATATATATATATATATATATATATATATACAGATATATATGTCGAGTGAGAGGGAGAGAGAGATTTTATTTTCGTTGTTGAAGTCATGTGTACACATATTCGTTAGGCCAGGAGGTGAATATTCGTGAATTTCAAAAGAAATTCCATTGGAGAATGTATTGTTATTTAACAAAGGGTTTAAGAAAGATTCAGCTTTCTATGGGCAAAAATCAATAAAACGTTGTCATTTATTACAAACTCCACGTGTTTGTGCGTGGCTCTTCTCTGTTTCTCTCGTTCGAAATCGTTACATTGTTCACCATCTGTCCTTTTTCACTCTCTTAATAACTTCCACAGTAGTATTCATATAACCATCATGCTACTCCAACAGTTGTGGTTAGAATGATGTGACGATCTGGAAAGAGAATAGATAGCGAACAATATAATTTTGGGAGGACTGCAAACCAAAACGCGGTAAAGAAAATAAATTCTGACATAAGTTACCAATTCAGTTTTGACTAGCTGGACAAATTACTTGTTTTCACCTCTTTTTTGAGAAAGCTGAAACAGTAGAATCGGAAGGAAGTACAGTGGAGTAACGGATAGCGGCTCGGATTGAGGAATCGCAGTGCCGAGTTCGAATTCCAGTCGAATCCATTACATTCACTTATGTGCTAATATTCTCTTCTTCCGCCAGCTATAGATAAATAGCAGGCATTCTATAGCATTGGATGGCAATTGGTCTACCGCAGAAAGAAATGGCAACCGACTACCGGAAAAAATCTGTCTCGTCAGTCATGTATCGAAAGATATATGATCGTCTAAGTGTGTATCATGCATGGCATATAAATGACTGAGATTTGAATGTATCTCCCTGACAAATCTTTGTGAATTCCGAAGCCGATTCAACAGGTAAAACTTGTCTCATTAATAAAATAGCAGTGACACTCATATAACATTTAGACGAGCTGGCTAAAGATTAAACCCTACTGAGTCATGATAACTGATTATTTATCTTCATTCTAATTAACGAGAAATCTATAAATACATACATACTGTGATATCAATGTGTATATTTCATTTACAAAATGGGCGTGAACCAAAGGAAAACTGTAAATTAAGCTAGTCTTCCAGATTTTTCCGTTCAATTCTTACTTATTATCACCATTTGATTCCTAAACTAAACTATGTTTGGTGACTATCGAGGTATGTCAGCCATATCCCATTAAAAATATAAAAAATATAAGAGTTAATGTTCAAATTTATCCGGTTCCAACCATTGCACAAAAACTCAAAACATCGGAGCTAATATTTTTTGGAATTAACTGATATTCCGGTGATTCAGCGGCAGGTAAGCCAATTCTGCATTACAGCCTGAATGAACCAAGTGTTGAAAAAAGCGAGTTTCAGAGGCGGCGATACATAACGGATATTAAAAGTCGGCTAGCTATCATTACGACGTCGTGGCCCGTCTCACTTTGCTGAAGCCACGACAGACACCGTATCTATAAACGTAGGTTACTCCTACAACTTTTCCGACCGTTTATACAATACCACTAGAACTGAAAGTGAAAGTGAAAGTGAACGAGAGGGAGTGAAAGTGAAAGAGAATGAGAGGGAGTGAAAGTGAAAGAGAATGAGAATACTGAGAATGGTGATGATTGAGGAAAGGACAGAGAAGGGACCAAGAAGGCAGATTGTCATTGACATTGCATTTAACGTGTCAAGTTGGTAGCTATTACAAAATCAAGAAACCGAAAGGGAGTTCCATAAGTGGAAAGTGCGGGAAAAGAAACTGTTCGAGTAGAAGAGATGGTTTCATCTGGCTTGTTCAAAAGTAAAACAGTCAATGTTGTATTATGCTTAAATTTATGTAGTCGGAGCACAAGAGAAAAAAAAAGCTCATCAGAGAAATTTTCAGGAAAATATTTGTAGAAAAGACAAAGTGAAACCACGTCACGTCGGTGAGAAAATAACTGAAGTCGATATGCCAGTCCAGGGCCGATTACATTACAGACCATTCTCTGGATTTAACCAAGAATCCCGACATGTACAGCAAGAGCAACAGACCAGATATGTCTATTCACTGCACGAACGAATGGTAGATTTATAAATGTGCATGATGAATTGTGAAGATATAGTTTTTATTTCCGGCACGACACCGACACAGTGAACCAACTTTCCTTGCAGCAGATGCAGGAATTGATTCGATGTGGTTGTTCCCATTTATGTCAGGGAAAACATGTGTCCAAGAAGGCGTAGTGTGTTGCTTCTCTGGAGTTTAGCATCAGCCATACTGATGGCAGGCAGAAAATGTTCTCTGTAGGGATTAAATGAAAGCAGTTTAGTTTTAGAAGATCTAACATTTACAAGGCATTTCTTGCGCCAGTTGACACACCTTTCCAAGAACAGTTAACACGTTTACTTTGTCAAGTCTGTCGGATTTGCTACTGGCACTGGAATGTTTGTCAACTGCAGATATATCTAGTTGAGAACTAATGGCATCAAGATCATATTAAAACTTTTTTTAAAATGACAACCAATTACATTAGGAATTCCACGTCCTCGGGGTTCAAACCACACCCACTCTTTGGGGTTATCAAAATTCTGACCAGTTTAGTAGAATCTGACATTTTTATTTAGCCTATGAATTCTGTAACATTACATAATAGCCTGTACGTTTTACCGGGTATAACAGCAAAAATGTTCAAATTGTGTAACAGCAAAATAGTCCAGTTGCTAGATTAAACTTTGGATCGTTGTAACTTAGAACTGATTAAAGATATCTTACTGAATTTTCCGAGGTTTTCATAACACTATTGGGCTCTACGTTGAGCAAGAATAATGTATAATTACTCTCCAAGCTTAAAAGAAGAATCGTAATGAATCGATCATAAACGAAAATGATATATTCGTCATTAATTAATCATAGCTAAGGATCGGAAGCTCATACAAGAATGATATAAAGTTCATATATATATATATATATATATATATATATATATATATATATATATATATATCATTCTAAGATAATTTATCAAATTATTGAAGATGATCTTCGCCCACTCTAACCTTCTAAATTTATGTCCTGGAGAAACCAATTGCCTTACACATCTCACGTGCGATTTCATTTTCAAGTCTTTTTTCACTGCTCTTTGGACTGTCATAGGTGAGTCTTCTCTTTCATGGGTTAAATGTTTTATGGGTTGGGTTTGATCTTTTCTAATTGATCTCTTTAGCACTAAGTTGAAATGATGATGCCTCATACAGTTTTGACTTCCTGATCTTGATTTCATCTCTACTGTTCACTTTTTTTTAAAAAAAATATTCACCGTTCTCTTGATGGTTCTTGAATGAACTTTGAAGGTGAAAACCAGAGTATGAATGTTGGTACCATTACTCAAGGCCTGAATGATCTTTTTCCTCTTACCATCACTCAGTTTTGAAGAAAATGGGTCTAACTAAAAACGATTTTAACCTCTTTTCTCTCTAACTGAATAACACAAATAGGTTTTAAGTGTTTCTTACGACAGTTGGTGGCAAGATGGCTAAAAATTTTATCTCAAAACCTGGAAAAAAAGGAACTCAGTTAGTTTAGTGGTTTTTAGATATTAAATATTTTGTTAGATGAACAATTATGCTGTTACACGATTTGGACAATTTTACTGTTACACCCGGTATAACTCAAGAAGGTTTGGGTCGAACTGAGAAATATTTTACCAGCCCAGCGGTAAAAACAACCCCTCTCACAAAAATATTAGACCTGAATAAGCAAACGGTTATATTTTAATCTCTTCTTCTTCTATGCCTTTTCAAGACGTTGGTAATTATGGCTCTCCACAACTAACTGTTTCTTTCAGCCCTTAATAAATTTTCTTTTTGTCATCTCTCCCAAACACTGTACCGCTATCCTTTTACTGACGCTCACCAGGTAGATTACACGTTACTTTCCTCTGTCTGTCTTGCCTCTGATATGCCCTGTGAGTATCAATTTTTCCAAGCCCTCTCACCTCATTATGTACATCAGAAATTTTAACTGTCTCTTCCAGATTTTGAATAGAAGTATCCTTTTTGTTGCCATTGTCTTTAGAACTTCTTCGTAGACTCACATGTTCGGTCAATGGTATTCTCAGTATCTTTCTGTAGAACCACATATCTGTTGCTTCAGGTTTCTCCTTCATCTGTGAGGAGACTGTCTAGCATTTACTGCCATATAGGAAGTCTGTTATTACATAACAGTTCAGTACTCAATTCTTTGTTACTAAATTTTGAAAAATGTACTTACATCTATTATGAAAGAAACGGTTACTTTTTTCAAGACTTGTACAAGTAATTCTTAAAACCGAATTCCTTTGTAAGTGAGAAGTTATCCCCACACAATCTTCAGATTCTGAATTGTTCCAAATTAATTTTGAAATTTTTATCTGGGTTAATAATTAACTTTCTGATAAATCTAATTCCCATTGTCGAATAATAATTTAATATATTTTTAGCTCATTCCCAAGTGTTACAATAAATGTCATTTTATGGAATGACGTGTTATATTCTTTCCATTATGGGATTTTATTTGTCTTAATTAAAATCAAACAGTACAAAATACAGCTCGACTAAGGAGCAATTAATTTTAGCATAATCAAACACGTTATAATTAATTAGAATTGCTCTGTTGTCATTTTCAGATCTCAGGAAGAAAAAATCCTATTGTATTCAACCTTGTCCAAGAGCCTTCAGATTCAAGTGATATATATATATATATATATATATATGTGTGTGTGTGTGTGTGTGTGTGTGTGTGTGTGTGTGTGTGTGTTTAAATATGTGTTTCCATTTGTGGTTCGCTCATATTCTATTTATGAAAACAGAGAATAAGACAAGGTGTCGGAAATAGGAAAGAATGTGTTTTATTAACATTTAATTGTCTTTCCCTTCTTGACAATAATACAATTTTAAATGCTTTAGATTATATCAGTTTGGATCGAATGGGGTAATGGTTTTTCAACTTAGCATGCCATACACCCTGCATAAATAGGGTGTATAGTACTCCGAGGGTCGACTGAAACGTTCATAGGCTGACCAAAATACTTTCATAAAAAATATGACCAAATGAACACTATTTACATTATTCGGACTATTGTCCTCATCTTTGTCGCCATGTTTATCACAACGTTTCGGCTGTTGTACGCTCCGGCCTTATTCAGGTGGCTGGAATGTCGAACTGAACTCTTTATTTCGCTCACTGGGGTAGACTGTCCTTTATCCATTGTGCCATGTGTGCTTGGGGACATATGGCACAGTGGATAAAGGCGTTAGTTAAATCCAGTGACAGGACCCAATGAGTGTGAGTTCAATAACCGGTTAAGGCAGTGGACAACTTTCAGAGGGGAATTAACAGGAGATAAATGATAACTGCATCCATTAGACATGGCAGGTGAACTAGAACAGTCTACCCCAGTGAGCAAAATAAAGGGTTCAGTTCGACATTCCAACCACCTGAAGAAGGCAGGAGGGTACAACAGCCGAAACGTTGTAATAAATATGGTGACAACGATGAGGACAATAGCTCACAAATGTAAATAGTGTACATAAAACCTCATCTCAGAAATATAGACAGATACTGAAGGGCCGAAACGTTGTAATAAATATGGCGACAAAGATGAGGACAATAGTCCGAATAATGTAAATAGTGTACATAATACCTCATCTCAGAAATATAGACAGATACTGAAAGGCCGAAACGTTGTAATAAATATGGCGACAAAGATGAGGACAATAGTCCGAATAATGTAAATAGTGTACATAATACCTCATCTCAGAAATATAGACAGATACTGAAGTGCCGAAACGTTGGGATAAATATGGCGACAAAGATGAAGACAATAGTCTGAATAATGTAAATAGTGTACATAATACCTCATCTCAGAAATATAGACAGATACTTATGACCAAATGTTGTTTATTTTTCAATATAGTCCCCCCAACCCGTGACTTCTTCCATAGTTGCTTTCATCCCATTGATAAAAAGCTTTAATCCTGTTGGTAAAAAGTAAATCATCAACTGCACATATGACGCCATCATCACTACGATACTGGTTCCCACCTAATAGACAGCTAAATCAGGAGAACATTTAAAAATCATAGTCACGCACAACTAAGGATTTATGTGCTGGGGCCATTGTTCTCATGAAACGTGACCCTTTTCGTCATTTTTTCCTGGGAGTTGGGTTATGTTAGCGTTTCGGGACTGACTAAGCAAACTGTCAAATTACTCTCTAAAGATCGCCTATAAACATAATGTATTTTGCATCCCAAAAACTCGAGGCCAGATGAAACTGCATTGGCATTCTTTGCAGAAGGTGAGGTGGGTATTTCCACTGCATGGATTGTCTCTTTGTCTCAGGATAAGCCCATCCCTCATCATGGATTACGAAACTTTCAAGAAAACCAGATGGATCAGCCTCAAACTATGTCAGATATCCACGTGATCTGATCTGCCATCAATCAGCATGTGGTGAAGACGATCATCCTCGGTGTTGGCAGTTACATGTCTAAACCTTGAGTCATCTTCAAGTCTGTCTTTCCCCCTCACAAAATCAGCTGTCCACGTTTTCATTGTCGATAAAGCTGAAGCATCGTACAATATGTATCAACCATGTCACCAGGAATGTCCTTGAGGGCTAAACCTTTTTCTGCACATAGTTGATAACACCATGATGAGGAATTCTGTTCAATATCATGAGAAATCACTACCAGTTACTTTTGAAGTCATCTTTGAACCGTCAGATGTCAGTTTACCTGAAAAGAAACAATGCAGGTATTAATAAGAGGAGTTGAAATTAATGTATACAAGATTTTCCAGCATTCCTCCGTCAAATTCAGCCTATGAACTTTTCTCCAACCATCCTTTATTTCATCACATTTCAGGGCGTTGGTTAAACTATTTACTGGCAAAATCAACGAGAAGTGAACTCATCATTTACCGAAAAAGTCATTTCTAGATGAGTTTTACCTCAATGCTTCGGCATATTGAACATTGGTTCTTGTCACATTCAATCCCTTCCACACATTCCCTGATTCTAATAAGGGATATTCAAGCAAAACAAATCTTCGACATATTTACATGTAATCGAACTGCAGTGGGAATCAGACCCAATTCATTCATAATATTCACCCAGACAAGCATACAAAACATTAATCCACGTTGAGGCGTGATAACAGATTATTGAGTTTGATTCTGCCTGATAAGTAGTCTGTAAATACCAGATAAGAGATATGTAAATGGCTATTTAAAATATTCGAACTATTGTCCTCATCTTTTTCGCCATATTCATTACAACGTTTCAGCCGTTGTACGCCCAGCATTCTTCAAGGGGTTAGAATGTCGAACTGAACTCTTTATCTCGCTCACTGGGGTAGACTGTTCATTATGAACTATGTCCTTGGGGATAAAGGCGTTAGTTAGGTACAGTGACAGGACACAAAGAGTGTGAGTTCAATACAAGTTCAGACAGTCGCGAACGTGGAGAGGGGAATTAACAGGAGATAACTGACAACTGATAAACATGGCACGTGGAACTAGAACAGTCTAGCCCAATGAGAGAAATAAAGGGTTAAGTTCGACATTCCAACGACCTGAAGAAGGCCGGAGCGTACAACGGCCGAAACGTTGTAATAAATATGACGACAATGATGAGAACAATAGTCTGAATATTTTAAATAGTGTATATAATACATCATCTCTGCAATATAGACAGATAAATGGCTATTAAATATTTCATATTGTGCAATGTCTCCATATATCTCGTCAATGTACGCGTCTAGGGACTTAAAAAATATATTAGATTTTCTTCCACTTTATACAAAATTTGCAGAATTGTTTATATCGATGAATATCGTGTCCTCTTTAACTGTAATTTCCACTTTGGGAGAAAAGAGATTTCGAAGTCTATCGAATCCATTTTATAGAATTTGGGTGGACATCTTAAAAAGTAAATTTTTGAGGGCTAGCAAAAAAAAAAACTCACGATATGTGATTAATCTATACGTTCAATGACTGAATTTAGATTTTCATAAAGATTATATTGACTGGCATATATCAAGACTTACTAAAGGAAATGTTCATCACGAGAGTCCAAACTTGTCAGGTACGAAAGGAAGTTAGCATGTCGACATTAGGAGAAGTTCCAAGAAGAGATGTGCATTCATAAAATATGTAGATTGAACTTTGCTTTATCAAGCTGGTCTTATGTAGCCAAATTGGTAACGGCTCTCTCTGGCTAAAGAAATGGTATAGAGAATTGATTCATGTCGGGTGGGGGCATATTTTTCTTTAAGAAGACTTCTCGATCGTGGTCGGTTTTTATCAATTTCACTGTTAAGAAATAACATTTAATGGATAGCAAATCAAACACGTGAACATGTGTATTTATATGCTGTATTTTTAGAGGATGTGTAATCAATATTCGTGACAGAACCATTACAGAATTAAGCCTTTTAGGCATGGCAGTATTGATTTCTCTCTGCTACTCTCTCCCTCTCTCTCTTCCAAAACCACAGTAGCTCTTGGGCTTGTGGAGAAGTCCAGCACGCCAAATCCAGTCGAATGCTTTTGCTGATGTCTAGTGTCAGAGCCAGAGGTTTGTCGTTCTTATCTAAAGCTTGGACAGATTCAGTGATAGCTGTTAATACATCTCTCTCTGTCTGTCTGTCTGTCTCTCTCTGTCTGTCTGTCTGTCTCTCTCTATATATATATATATATATATATATATATATATATATATATATATATATATATATATATATAAATATATTGAAAGATGTTTTATACGTGTATTGAGCGCTTTTTTAATAATACTTTTTTTCTTGGTCTAAATCAACTCTACCTATATATATATATATATATATATATATATATATATATATATATATATATATATATATACTAGTAGTAGAGCCCGGCGTTGCCCGGGATGTAACAGTAAGAGATAGAACAAGTATCGACCATCATAAAGACTGAAAAATAAAATTGACAAAGGTTATTGTTTAAGGTTGACGGACACGCATGTCTTAATTGTTTTTTGTTTTTTTTACGAATTCAAACAAAAACATTGTTTACAATCGTTATGAGTCTATCGATTGGTGAATAGAATTTTATTGTAAACAATTGTCTTGTAAATGGAATTTTTAAAGCATTCTGAATGTAAAAATAAAGAAAAAAATGTGCAAGACAATAAGAAACACTACCTGCCAAAAAGTTTTGTTGAAATCGGTTGAAAAATGTAGGTAGCTTTTCTCTGTAATCTTTTACAATTTATGATTTTTACTTATTGAATACAGTAAAAAAAATTGCATATTTTGCTTGTGGTGATTCATAATTAGAATTCTGATTTGAATATATTTTCCACTCGTTGTTTCTAATACTAAAAATATTAACTTTATTTGGGTTTATTAATTTATTACAAGTACTGTGTTTCTTTCCTTAATAATTATCATCTTCGAAATATTGTTGTTTTTGTTGTCTATCAGATTTCTTACGTCGGCATTTTTTTAAATTATTTCTTAATACTTTCTTTTAAATATTGAATTAATTTCAAATAGAACCAATGCCTTATTGATCTGCCTTGTAACAAATTGCAAAGGGAATTGTAAAAACGGCCCTAAAGTACGTGGAATTATCTTTCACTAAAGATAAAGAATTATCCGATTTTTCGATTCGTACAATCAGTAGATTATTGTTTAGGTTGACGGACATGCATGTCTTAGTTTTTTTTCTTTTTTTATACGAATTGGTCAAACCCAAACTCAAACAAAAACATTGTTTTCAATCGTTATGATTAGTCCCCCGATTGAATAGAATTAGAATTTTATTATAAACAATTGTCTTGTAAATGGAATTTTTAAATCATTCTGAATGTATAAATAAAGAAAAAAGTGTGCAAGACAATAAGAAACACTACCTGCCAAAAAAAAAAAGTGGATGTTTGTTTTATCGGCTGAAAAATGTAAGAAATCCGATCCCATATATAAAGGAACACACACACACACAAACAACCTGGGTTTTTTAACCTAAGTCACTCCACCGAATCGCTAGAACATAGAGCATAGTCTGATGAAAAAGACGCCAAATTTTATGAAAACAAAATTTTATCGTCAAAATACTTATGTTTTTATGAAGAGGATAGGATTTTTTTTAATTATTTTTTAAAATTTTTCCATCTTTTTAGCATATTCTAAATTTTGATTTAAAAAAACTTATTTCTCTTTGTCGCAACAAGGGGTAGTAAATTACATAGATAATTTTTAGCGCGTTTTTTTGTATTTACACACATTAATTTGGAAAATCTTGCAAAAATCAAAATAATTGTCAGATGTTAATGAAACTTTCAGAAACTATTCACAGATGATCGAAATTGTTATAAATATGTTTTTTTTTAAATAATAATAATAATAATAATAATAAAGTCATGGCAGAAATATTTTTTTTTATATTTATTATCACCCCCATAACTAATTTTATGAAAAACTCTAGAAATTCGAGACCATCGGTTTTAGTGATTACAATAGTTCAAATCACAAGGCTTTGAAGAATGCAATTCATGTTTTTTTGTTTTTTTTTTATTTGGCCAACTTACCTGAAAATCAGCTGTGAATTGTAACATACAAAACTCAATAAAACAAATATATTATTTAGTTTCAAATGCTTTTATTTTTTTAATTTGTTTTTATGAATATGGACAATATTTTCTGAAAGCAAAAAATTTTTTCAATGAAAATTGAATTTTTAATACAATTATTTCTTATTTCTTTAATTTTAAAAAAGATTTTTTTTTTTAAATTTTTAATTGAATTTTTAAAATATTTTAACATTAGTTAAAAAATGCAACATCAACCTTTCAAAATGTCCGTGTGAGATTGTCATTGTCTAGCACTTTGAAAATTGTATAATTTGGACCAATCAGATTAGCCATGGTAATTAAGAAATGTAATTTTTGTGTTTATAGTCGGACAGTAATTATCAAGTACGGAAGACCAACCAGAATACAATTCAGTCGCATTATTTGAGTTCAGCATTGTTCTCCGGTGTTAAGCCATTTACTTTTGCGAAACACGTATGGAGAAGTTAATTTGAGTTTTCAATTTCAACTGAGAAGGGTACCTACAAGTAACAGTATCATCTTATGAAATTTAACTACTGCTAAACTTTAATTTATATAATCTTATTTTATATTAATCTCAGTTATGACATTTTTCCATAAAGGAAATATCAAAATTAATAATAAAATGAATGGAAATACAAATAACACAGTAAAATGTAATAAATGTACATAAAATTATAGTATTTTATGTACACTTCTGATAAAATTTCATAAGAAAGGTACCTAAATTAATTAGATACCTTTTTCTTATGAAATTTAATCTCACTATTAACAGTCTTATTTTTTAATTTCTTTATATTTTCCATGAAGCATCGTAAACGTAAAAATGAAAACTAAGTACAAAAAATAAAAATAAAAAATTAGAGCGCTGAAAGTTTTCCTTAAAAGTAACGAGGTAAATAATTTGTTCACTTAAATAATTTCACTTCCTTCCATTCGTAGAAAGAATTATCCTCCCGTAAGTTTTCTAAACGTCATGAATGTGCCTTTCGTCAATAGTCAAGCGACGCGAAAGGTTATGACCTGCTTCGTTTTATTTTTAAATTACATTTTTTCGGCGCAGAAGCTAAGTTAAGCTTGGTTCAAAATATTTTAAATAAACAGTATAATTTCTGTTTTTATTAAAATCAGTTTTGAAAAAATGATAATTGATTTTTAAAAGAATATCAAAGTCAGATTTTAATCTTTTTATCAAATCGAAAAAATGATTGAAAATGATTGATTATCTGTCCTTTTTTCACCAAAAAAAAATTTTTTAACGAAAATTTCAGACGTACTAGGAACGATTAAAAAATGTAAAAAAAAATACCCCAAAAATACTTTTGATCTTTCCTCTTTAATAATAATATGAACATTAGACGATAAAATTTTGTTTTCGTCAAGTTCGGCTTTTTTTTTTCATCATGCTATGCTCTTTTGTTTACATTTTCGTGGGTGAGTTCTCCCCCTTTCATTCTCACGATGTGTCTTAATCGTGTTTTCAAATTGATTTTGTTAAAAAAACAATTGTTTTTCCCATTTTCGGCGCCGTAGAACCACCACAAGGTAATTTTATGTAGTCCTGTGAAGTTTTTGTTGAAATCGGCTAAAAAAATGTAGGAAATTCGATCCAATATACACACACACACACACACACACACACACACACACACACACACACACACACACACACACACACACACACAATCTGTGTTTTTATAATAAGATATATATATATATATATATATATATATATATATATATATATATATATATATATATATATATATATAGAGAGAGAGAGAGAGAGAGATAGATAGATAATATTAGTGGCAAATATACACATACATATGCAAAATATATAAATATATATGCATACGTGCATACACATACATATATATTTTTTTGAATAAAAATTCCAAGAGGATAGAATCCAGGTAGAACTCAATGTCCACGACAGAGTAAGGATATAATAAAAAAGGCTTAAACACTAATATTAATATTAGTGTTTAAGTTTTTTTTATATTTTATTATATATATATATATATATATATATATATATATATATATATATATATATATATATATATATATATAAAATGGCTGGCTACTCTTGTCCGTTGGTGCACGTATACTAGGGAGGCTAGCCAATCCCTGCTAAAGACGCCTGCTCAGAGACATTTGTGTTAAATAAAACTAATTATATACTGTACTAAATGTTATTAATTTGGATGTATTAAATTTAGCATAGTAAATTAGTACTTTTATTACTTTATTGGGATCACTTGAGGTATATTAGTACTTATGAGTCCTTTTAGCAATTTTTCAGCTTGTTTGTAGCTAATGTGTATTTTAATACAATCAACTTAATCATCTACAATAACTCTTCTCCCTCAACTAATATTTTGAAAAGGACCAAAATTTTATATCAATTTAAATACCCCTTGGGAGATTGTATCTCTGTCAAAAAATAAATATATATGTTGGTTTCACAAAAACAACATTATCAAGGAGGATTTCATGAGATTGATTTAAGATTTATTGCAAAACATTTAAAAGAACATTCCTGTCCAAATTCACGTTTTAGAGAAATATTAAATGAGAATACAAGTATACTCCATCATGAAAATAAAAAATAAAAACTTCAAATTCTTGAAGCCCTCTGTCTACGAAAAATGCAACCGACACTAAATAAGATTAATTATCATTATAGCAACAATGTCTTAAAATGCCTATAAAATCAATGTTCGGGTTACTCAAATTATAAAAAAAAACGTATCTTTTAAATTTCAAGTTGAGTAATTTAAAAGATTAATAAAAAAAAAATTAATAAATTAAGTAGTCTCCCTTACATGCATATTATTCTTAACAGTAAATATTTAATTTGTCTATAACGGTGCGTGTTCATACGTGTTCATAATTGTAACAGCGTTTTTTTTTTACGCATTTACAACTATCAATGATATTATTTTTTTCTCTTTGCAATTCACCACTGAAGATAATCTTGGATGAGATTGAAAGTACTTATGGCATTAAATTATACTATAAATTATCTGAATGCTAATTATGCCCCAAACTTCGAAAAATCGTAATACATTCTAACAATTTGGCTCCTTATTTAGCTTTTTAATAGAATATTCTATTTTACTGGACTTTCGCATCTGAAATTTTATTCTTCATTATAAATGTAGTGATTTTTTTCCGATAAAATGTGAGTTATAAAATATCTTCTCTTTGTTTCTCTCTTTCTTCTCTCGATATAGGCAAACAAATAGAATAATAACATACCCAAATCTACGTGTATAATGTGTGTATAACCGAATTAATTTGTGTAAAAACGTTTCTGATTGACAAAAAATCAGTGGGATCTTCTTTCCACCATGATTTTAACCATCATCAGATCGAAAATGCAAACCCACTAGAAATAATTTTAGAAAAATGCTGAATAACTTTGTATCTGTTGTCGCTTCCATACAATTAATTCTGAGGTAATAATCTCGAAGTGGTAACAATATATAGGAGACATGGTTGTTTAATGTGATCGTAAGTTCAGACCTAAAGCTCTATAAAAAAAATGAAAATAATCCTGATACGCTAACACTTCGTATCTTTACACATTAGAAGCATTGATTTATGATTGAAAGATTGCTTTACCTATAGAATATTTAACACAATCACCACAAGAGAAAATTCAGTCAGACAAGGATCCGTTTTTCCCACCGGATTCTTTCAACATATATATCGAGATAATCTGACGAGACTTTGAAATCACGCCCGGATTTATTACCGTCTTTTATACCATCACATGATACGCGACTTACACTCTCTGGGTGGTAAACTCAGAAGATAAACTACCAAATCGACTTCATATTTTAGCAAAGGAAAGCATGAAAAAAGGCTAATTACTAACAACAAAAAGAGAATGATCGGTCAGGGACACCAAAGGGGAACTTCGAAATAGAATGATCAGAATCAAGCGGGTACCATAATTTAACCATCTGGGTAGTATAGTAACCGATGACTGCTAATGTGACATTAAATTTGGAATAATGTAAGATATCTTATAGAAAAATATCAGTTTTGAGAAATAGCCAAAAGGGAAATGATTGCTGAACTGTTATATTATATCTACCCACCTTAATGTCGTCACTTCCCTTACTGATCACAAATCTCGTAGCAAGAGAGATATGAGTTTAGAGACGGATGCAAACAATACCACGGACTAAGCATGTGAGCAACGAGCAAGTTTTAAATAAAATGTGTAATAGAACGCTTATACTAAAAATCATAAAGAAACGATTGATATTACTAGAACCAAATATGAGAAAAGTGACTTGGAAAATGCAATACTCACATGAGTATTGATAAGAAAAACAGAGGAAGTAATCTACATAATGAGTTAGGATAAATGGATGGCAGACCAGGGGAAAAAATAACTCAAGAAAAAATAACTCAAATGTTGCTTGTAACTACAAAGAAACGAAGATGTGGAGAGACATGATCACTTACTTAAACTTTGATTTATTATAAACATTGTTAGAAGTAATTCAGGATCGTAGGACAATGTCTGGCAGGGAAGGACAATGAAAGTCAGACGAAGTTTGGTGTGCCTATGGACTGGTAACTGGAAGAGACATGAAGTTACCGGCTTTCTATGCATTGATTCTGCGTCAATGCAGCTAGGCTGGTCGTCTTGAAAAATGTCTGGCGCGATGTCAGCATCTGAGTGGCGTCGAGTCTTATATCTCTTTCATGGTTCCACTCTGTTATATTGGCCGGAAGCCAACTCACCGAGCAGCAGGCTCTCTTGTAATTCTAAATCTACATCTATATTTCCAAAGCTTTCGAAGAATAATATATAAAATCATCAAATCTCAAGCAAGGAAATATCTATTGTATTTGAGCCGCAGATTTCCTGCTTTTACATTAATATCGATTTCTCGGTTATCTCACTCAGCGTATTCAGTTCTCAACTTGTCAAAAATTTTATACTAGAATGCACTGTTACAGAAATAATACAGAAATAGCATCTGTGATGGTTGTATCTACGTATAAAATTATACGTGAAAAAAATTGAAAATAGAGATATTTACATTATTTACATTATTCGGACTTTTGTCCTCATCTTTGTAGCCATATTTATTACAACGTTTCGGCTGTTGTATGCTCCGGCCTTCTTCAGGTGGTTGGAATGTCGAACTGAACCCTTTATTTCGCTCACTGGGGTAGACTGTGCAAGAGAAAAGCGATAATAACAACCAAAATTGCAATATAAGAAATTATGAAGAATATTTTGCAGAATTATGAATTATGAATATGTGCAATTATGAAGAAGAAGGAAGGGAGGAGGTGGGGGAGAAGAAGAAGAAGAAGAAGAAAAAAGAAGAACAAAAAGAACAACAACAACAATATCAATGCGCGCAGTAATTTGATGTACATGTAAAAAATCTATGGATTTAATAAAAAAAATGTGTCTGTCTATATTTCTGAGATGAGGTATTATGTACACTATTTACATTATTCGGACTATTGTCCGCATCTTTGTCGCCATATTTATTACAACGTTTAGGCCATTGTACGCTCCGGCCTTCTTCAGGTGGTTGGAATGTCGAACTGAAACCTTTATTTCGCTCACTAGAATAGTTTTTCGGCTTTTTTTCACTTCAGTGCTCACTTGCAAGATATCTAAAATTCTTGGGTGCACTTTAAAGTTTAAGAAGGAAGGATTAGTAATGATAATTGAAAAGAGGAAGATAAAAAAAGAATTCTCCTGAAAGAAGCATTTATTGTTAAAACATTTCATTGTATATTTAAGTATGTTTATGCGAAATTTGTACTTATTGTGCTTTGGCAAAAATGAAAATTATTTTTAATAGTTACCATTTTTGGTACAGCATGTCCAAAAAAAGGTTAGCGGTACAGTTTTCATTTAAAGAGATTTCAGAATAATTTGCAATATCGTTTTGGTTTTGTTTTAGAGAGGCCGATATGACTGATTTATATCCCTTGAAAAATACAAAAGGGAATTGATTATCCACCTTCTTAAACATTAAGGAATTTAGCATTCAGTTTAAAATATCAAATGACAAACACTTGATTATATGCTAGATGTCGCTAAACATTTTTAATGAATAAAGATTTTTTAAATATAAAAATAATTCATAAATCACTTTTCTGTTATCTTGAGGCACACCTGGCTATATTTTCAAGATGCATTTGTTTGCCAGGGAGCAGCGGTTGAGAGATGCTGCTCCCGATAATCTCCATTTTTTCTATTCTGGGTATATACTCACCGGAGGTAAAGAAAAAAAAAATAAAGCTCTTTCAATGAATGTATTTAATGATTATTATTTCCTTTAAATCTGAAGACCAGAATCTATGAGTCGACTTGCTTTTGATTACTTTTTAAAATGCCTGTGAAGATATTCTCGCCATTTTGAATGTGAACGAATTATTTTTAATTATCGAAAAGAGACAATGGTTTACCTAAGTGTTCTTTTCATAATAAATTGATTCCGTAAACATTTTTTTTTTGTAAAGCCTCCTCCAATCCCTGAAAATATTTCAAAGTTTACTTAAAAATGTAGGTATATGATCTACCTATTGAGTATGATCAACCAGAAGAACATAACACTAAAGTATGGTATCCATATGTTAAGAAAATCCTCTACATTAAAATATACATTTAAAATAGATATATAAAGAATATGACAACAAAATGTAGGTTTTATTTAATATACCTTAAAAATATAATAATAAACACGCGCGCGCGAATCCCAGGACTCATTATAATTATAGGGGTACACATATAATACAGTAGCAGTAGAAGTAGTGTTTCTTGTGCAAGAGAGTCTGACGAAGTCCAACCCAGTTTTGAATTTAGTTACCTTCTAGACCGGGTTACCACCTAAGGCTACTGAACCCAGTCTTTGCTATTTAACCATAACTGGAGGAAAAGAAAAAAGGTAATAGCACATCAGTGAATGTAATGGAATTCGAATTCTGATCAACGATTCCTCGCTTCGAGTCGCTATCCATTACTCCGCCGTGCCTCAAGTAACGCCATGTGATAAAAACAAACTAAGGAAATGATTATTTTAACTAATATGCTCAGTTTCTATAAACAGTTTGAACGACATTCACAAATGCAATAAATAACCTTTGGGGATTGGATCGCATAATTTTCTAGCAAATCAAATCGAGATATGTAAGTAGGGTAATTCAGAATTTTTGGGCACTTATTACCCCGTGAATTAAATGGTACATGTAGGCCACGTTAGGATTTTTTTTTTTTTTTTGTAAAAATAGCATGCAGGTTCAATTTCCTTTGTTTCTAAGATAATAGATATTAATTTTCTGACTTAACTGCTAAAAGTACGCCAGACAAGAGTTTTTTTTCCTAATGTTAAAAGCTAATCAAGGTTCAATCCCTACTGGCTGTGAATTTACTTTAATAAGATTTACGTTGCCTCTGAGCCAATAGATACAACTTAAACTATCCTATTAAAAGTATCCTTGTCTCTCCCTTCGTTAGTTCGCACGACCGCTACGTTATGACTATTCGCTTTTGATCGCGTGGAACGAGGGCAAAAGACACTACTTAGTTTCAGTGACAAAATGAAAGCACGAAATAACGAAGAGAAGTTGGAAATGGAGAAAGAGTCATATAAGAAGATATCCTACACTTTGATCGTAGCCAAAATGACGAGAAAATTTGGCGACAGTGATAAAACGGCCAAAACCGAAGATGACAATCGCCAAACATCCAGTTACCATAAATAAAATAACATCTTTAGCTAAAATATTTAAAATTATTATTCAGAAAAATGATCATAAGATTGGAATCTGGTTAGAACGAAAGAAAGAAAGAAAGAAAGAAAGAAAGGTATAAGTGTTTAATATTTCCTGTCGATACATCATAAATTAAATAACCTATTGTGTTTTGTTTACCTTGAAAAACAAATGACATACGCTACTTGGTTTCAGTGTAAAAATGTATGAAATAAAGAAAGAAGGTAAGGTGGAAGAGTTTAAGAGTTGTTTCAGTGAAATGGAAGAAGTCACCTTCAAATCTTTTCATTTGTACCCCCTTACTTCTTAAAATAATGAGCAACATTCATATTTATAATTGTTATTGCAATATTTTGTTAAAGTTGTTAAGCTCAAATATTTAACGATGCGATAGGGGAATTTCTACGACATTTTATTGTCGTACAACTTTCTATGGGCTTATTCAATTATTAACTGAATAATTAAGTAAGATTAATCAAAAAAATTAAATAGGAAAACCCTGAAATTTTGCCGGGCATTCCTAGTATTATAAATTAAAATAACATTTCTAAGAATTAGATGTATGTTTTTTTTGTTCATGTTGTAAATTTTATTATGTAGATATGCCCATGCGTAGGTTTGTTAAATCGTATTTTTCTTCTTATTTTCCTCATCTATTTATTAACTTAATTGATGACATATAATGTGACGAGTAAGTGTAAAGAAACCATCATGGCAGCTCCTTCGATTTTAAAACACACTTCAAACAGTCTGATTTCTCTTTTTCATCATGGCTGATTATTTTCGTGCATGTCTTTATTATCCGGTCAATTTTATTTTCTTCAACACCTCCAGATTCAAATTACAATTAAGCTGCAACTATTTTGATCAGACCTTAGTTACAATTCAAGAATGCAACTCACCAGGACCATATACGTATTTGAATTCAAAGTTGTTCTTCTTCTCTTCTACTTGCAATGCAATTATAGAGAGTCCTGTCTGGCCTGCATGGATCGAAGGAGAAAAGATGTATTCAGAGATTCTTCAAAAGTCAATGTTAGCATCTCGATCATTATTACAACCCAGCTCACTGCTTTCTCGTTCTGAGCTATTTAAAATTACACAACTTCCATATCAAAGAAAAAAAATGCTTAATTAAGAATTAGTTCCTTAAGAAGTTCGCCCGAAAGACCAATTTTGAATGTAGTAACGTCTAACAATAAACAGTAAATGTACAGAAAGTATGATGACTGGTTAGAGAAAAAGATACAAACATGAAGCGGGTGCAGAATTTCAAATATTTCAAACGTTTTAACAGAGGATGGAAAATATAACAGTGGGGTTCGAACACGCATTTGTGTAACGAAAGAATCATTCCAAAAGTTAACAAAGGTGTCAAGTAAAGAAAAAAATACTGCTCGATAGCTATGTGATATCTATCTATTTATAAGGGGAGTGTGTTGGACAATCTTTGCATGGATGAAGAAAAAAAATTGAGGCCGCAGAAATGTGGTTCTACAGGAGGAATCAGAAAATTATATGAACGAAGCGAGTAAGCAAAAAGAACGTCTTAAAGAAACTGGCAACAATATCAGGAAAAGACAGCTGAATTTCCTTGATCACATAATGAGAAAAGAAGACTTGGAAAACTCTCAAGCAGGATATTGAGAGCACAAGAGTGGAAGGTAGTTGGCCACTAATCTGATGAGCTTATGTGAATCGATATCTGAATGAGGTTGAGTCAAGAAAAACCGCTAAGATACACAAGAAATAGAAAGTTGTGGAGATTCCTGATCGCTTATGTTCTCGAGGGACGCGCTACATAAAAAAATATGTACTAAGTGTTTGTAAGTATTTTCACAATGCCCAGCAATAGTATCTATGCTCTTTGAAAACTGCTGTGGAAACAGCCATGATGATATTGAAATAATGTGAGTGGAGGTACTGATCGCAATGGATGCTAAAAATAGGACAGCCACGGTAAAAAAAATTCACAGATTATGATACGCATAAAACTTCGAGTTCACTTTTAACGAAGTCAATTTAAAATTCATTTTGGGATGAGTGAATTCAGAGTGGAGATTAATGACAATCGAAAAGTCAGTGAAAATGAGAGTCAATGGGAAATCGCCATGAGGAATCTGGAATATCTAAGTCCTCTGTACAAGTGATGCAGAAGAAGCATACTGATTCCAGTGACGTTTTGCATAGGGTAATATTTGGTACGGGGAACAGAAGATTGCAGGTCAGATTGAGGAATCAGAGAATCGTGTTCACTGCATTCACTTACGGGCTAATACCCTTGGGGAAGGTATGAATCCATCTCTTCACCACAGGTATCTGAATATTCGGTAGACCGTCGAAATTACATAAAAAGAGATCACAGTATAATTACTGATATCGAATCGGCAAGTAACATAAATCTACTGAGTCAATAAAAATTCTTTTAAATCCGGCTAGTAATTTTACTGTGGACTTATGAAAAAAAAAGAATACATATATAAATTTTACAACATATCTTTTCTGAAATATGTTGCAAAATATTTTCATCTATTTCAATAGCATGTTGAAGTTGTTTCTAAATTAAATATGAAACTCTGCTGTATATTTAGTGTGGGGGGTGGTGACATCTCAGTAAGTATTTAATTTTATTGCAAGAATTGTGATTCATTACTAGAAGACGTTTCGATGAATTCCTCATCAGAAATGAAAGATAGGTTCCTTTGTATTAGCATGTAGACTTATATCGCAGATCAAGGTGGTATAGTTCTCGCTGATGTATAGTTAAGATAAGAGATATTTTCTTTACTCCATATCATTGATTTCCGGTATTGGAAATTTCAACAGAAAGATGGAGACCAACAGAAGATATGGGCTGCCAGCAGGTATCATGAGAGGCGGTGTCGCGTCGCTCTCCGACGTACCAAGTTACGAGTCTATAATGCTAACGTCCTCTAAACTATGTCATACTATACGGCGATGAGACGTGGCCTCTCAGCAAGTCTCTCGCCTCCCGCTTATATGACTTCGAGTATCACACCCTAAGGACCATTGAACCAAATCTTGTGCACTGATCAAAACCTTGTGTCCAACACGGAGCTTCGCCGAAGAAACGGTCAATGAATAATCTTCTGCATCACTGCATAGCGCTGTGATCGTTGACTTGGTCACGTACTGCGACGAGCTGATGACGACCTTGTCAGAGTCATCTACTAAATCGACACGTCATCTCAAACTATCACATAGCCGTTGGAAAAACGTCGTCCGCCAGGATGTCCAACATATCTATGTGGCGGTGGTGGATGTTCCGAAATTCTATCAAGACCGTGTGAGCTTGTGGGATAAGGTGGATCGATTTCGCGGGAGTTTTGTCTAGTCTTTCTCATTGTCTACTGTATAGTTTCCTTTTTTTATTTTACTAATATTTCACCAAATACAAGGTTCATTGGGCAGATGGTTACTAAATGAATTTATAGAACGACCGTAAGGGGAGAAGGTAAGTGTAGATTATGAGAATATGTAGGATAGATAACGGATTATACTAAACTGGAAGAGCTTAAGATTATAGTAATATCCAGGTTTGATTCCATAATTTAGCAGTGGTTCAGAAACTGATTAAATGAAGCTTCTTCCTTACCAAAGGAATTCAAATGGAATAATAATATTTGGATCCTGTGTATATGAGAGGGTAGGTTTTAGCTGCAAATTTATGAACTTATGGAATTAAGATATGTAGCTGGAATAATTAATCGCTCATAAGGCCGCGTAAATGCTTCTGAATTCTGTGAAGACTGTAAAAAGAAAAGGCTAGCGTATGCAGGAGAGGATGGCCTACACGAACCCAAGAACGTCCACTTCCAAAACATATGGTCGCGGTGGTGGACTGAGCAGTGCCCAGAATTTATGGAAATGATTAGTGACGTGCATTGCAAGATTACAGATGTTTCTGGGCTTAATATAAACAGACGGATTCGCTGTTAAGTAATTCGCCAGCATTACAAGCGTAAGTACCGGTGTGATTCTAATCCCCTACCCCCTCCATCCTCTTCCTACTACCACCGACCTTCGTTTGCGCCGTTCCGGTGTGAAATACTTCGTCGCCTCCGTGGACGTGTCGCTGTTTGCTTTGTTTGTCTCCGCTTCTGCTGTTCGGTCCGTTTCCCTTCGTTTGTGTTCCGGCAGCAAAAAAACAACTTCGCTCTGGTTGCAGTAACACATACAACACAGTATGAGAGGCACATTTTCGTACTGATTTCTCACTTTTATCCCAGAGGAGGCACAAATTCTTATATATATATATATATATATATATATATATATATATATATATATATATATATATATATTATGTGTGCTCATATTCATTAGAGACTTTCAACAAATATAGCAAAAAATATCATCTGTTCACGCGCCATCTTGACGCAATAGGCTGATCCTTAACACCAGAAGTATATCCTAATTCTTCTGTAAAGAATAAAAGAATCACTATATATCCCTATACTTTTAGCAAATCCCCAATAAGACATCAAACCTTGTAATATTCACTGTAACATCAGACATGTTTATCTGCGAAACTTTCTGCTTCTTAAAGGTAATTGCTTGATGAGTACTGTTTTAAGGATTTAATATTAAAATATAATGAATGCAAGCATACAGCATAATTCAAATAAAATATTCATATGTATCGTGAGAACATATAAAGAAAATTAAAAAACAGTCTTACAAAAAATATCTTACCTGATGGTGATTTTAAGCGATAGATTTTACTTTTCAATTTTCTACTACAAATCATATTAAAAAAAGCACCTGGGATTTTTCAGTCTAATATTTAGTAATGGCTGAAAGCAGCTTTTATAGTTACGCGTTACATCATAAAAAATAATGACACTATTTAAGATATCACCAATGGATACATGACAACAGAGAAGCCGTTACTAAGCAACAGAAAACCAAACCAAACTATAGAGCTGTACGGGGACAAGATAAAATAATATCTACTATTCGATAATGAAAAATAGACGAAGGTACTATGTAGTGCCAAAAGAAAACTAGACCTGCTCTTATAGTCTTATACAAGAGGCTATGGTTAATATAATGGTTGTATCAGCCGTTTTCCTACATTTGGCATTCATTGACCCACCAGTAATTAATGCTTTCGGTGGAAATGTATCAATTTTATAAAATCTTTCTCTTCAAAGACTTTCTCAGAAAAATAGTTTATTTCGAGTTCAATAGCTGTCATCCCTTTTTCCAGCACTGGTGGATTTTTTTTTCTTTCCTTACCTTTTATTTCAAGTGATTTGCAACGTCACCCTCTTGATTGTGTCATTATTTCCTCTTCGATTTACATGTGATAACGATTTTAGTTGTTGCTGCTGTTGAGAGACCTCAAGTTTCTAATATATTCTACAATTCTTTACATTTTTACATTATTGGGACTATTGTCCTCATCTTTGTCGTCACATTTATTACAACGTTTCGGCTGTTGTACGCTCCGGACTTCTTCAGATAGTTGGAATGTCGAACTTAACCCTTTATTTCAATCACTGGGGTAGACTGTTGTAGTTCCACGTACCATGTTTAATGGATGTCAGTTATCAGTTATCTCCTGCTAATTCCCCTCTCCAAGTTCTCCACTGCCTTAACCAGTTATTGAACTCACACTGTAAAAAACACATGGCACAGTGGATAAAAGTCGTTGGTTAGATCAAGTGACAGGGCCCAAAGAGTGTGGAGAACTTTCAGAGGGAAATTAACAGTAGATAACTGAAAAATGACATCCATTAAAAATTGGCACGTGGAACTAGAACAGTCTACCCCAGTGAGCGAAATAAAGGGTTCAGTTCGACATTCAAACCACCTGAAGAAGGCCGGAACGTATAACGACCGAAACTTTGTAAAATAACATTGCGAAAAAGATGAGGACAACAGTCCGAATAATGTAAATAGTGTACATAATACCTTATCTCAGAAATATAGACAGATACTGAAAGGCTGAAACGTTGTAATAAATATGGTGACAAACCTGAGGACAATAGTCCGAATGATGTAAATAGTGTACATAATACCTCATCTCAGTAATATAGACAGATACTGAAGGGCCGAAACGTTGTAATAAATATGGCGACAAAGATGAGGACAGTAGTCCGAATAATGTAAATAGTGTTCATAATACCTCATCTCAGAAATATAGACAGATACTGAAAGGCCGAAACGTTGTAATAAATATGACGACAAAGATTAGGACAACACTCCGAATAATGTAAATAGTGTTCATAATACCTCATCTCAGAAATATAGACAAATACTGAAAGGCCGAAACGTTGTAATAAATATAGCGACAAAGATTAGGACAATATTCCGAATAATGTAAATAGTGTACATAATGCCTCATCTCAGAAATATAGACAAATACTGAAAGGCTGAAACGTTGTAATAAATATGGTGACAAACCTGAGGACAATAGTCCGAATGATGTAAATAGTGTACATAATACCTCATCTCAGTAATATAGACAGATACTGAAGGGCCGAAACGTTGTAATAAATATGGCGACAAAGATGAGGACAGTAGTCCGAATAATGTAAATAGTGTTCATAATACCTCATCTCAGAAATATAGACAGATACTGAAAGGCCGAAACGTTGTAATAAATATGACGACAAAGATTAGGACAACACTCCGAATAATGTAAATAGTGTTCATAATACCTCATCTCAGAAATATAGACAAATACTGAAAGGCCGAAACGTTGTAATAAATATAGCGACAAAGATTAGGACAATATTCCGAATAATGTAAATAGTGTACATAATGCCTCATCTCAGAAATATAGACAAATACTGAAAGGCTGAAACGTTGTAATAAATATGGTGACAAACCTGAGGACAATAGTCCGAATGATGTAAATAGTGTACATATTACCTCATCTCAAATATATAGACAGATACTGAAGGGCCGAAACGTTGTAATAAATATGGCGACAAAGATGAGGACAGTAGTCCGAATAATGTAAATAATGTACATATTACCTCATCTCAGATATATAGACAGATACTGTCTAATTCTTTGTTATCTTGTAGCGCCAATCCAAAATGTTCAAAGGAATATGACTTTGCCAGGGCCCTCATGCTTCATTTACTGAAATCTTTTTTTTCATCACTGATCTTAGAAAGCTGACAGTTTAGATAATTCTAGGTATATTTAGCGCCATGCATAACCTCAATATGAAAGTCTCATTCTGACGAGCCTATTTAATAACACAATTCCAGTTTAGTGGTTGGTGTTTTGGTTTCATGACAATTGTTTTGTTGGACAAAGCTGGCTCTGGCAGAAATTATACTATGTTTTCCTCTAATACTTAATTTGTTACATGGCTGACGAAAATATGCATGGAACAGTCCATAATATATAACGAAAGCTGGGAATTTGAAGGTTGAAAATCTAAGAGTCTGATGCTATATCAAAAATATCAGGAGGATAAATTCATTAAAAACCGATGGTATAGCCGGAAAATTACACGACCATCTAAGCTTTGCTAAATATTGCAAGAAGGGAATAGTCCCAAATATCTGATTATGGTGTTTAACGTCTTTTTTCTACTTCTCTGTCCTTTCTCCTTCCTGGACGTGAGCAATCATGGCGCCAAATTTTCCCGTTCTTTGTAACTGTTAATAAATTTTGCCTTTTCGATATCTCTCCTAATCCTTGTCCTGCTAATCATTTACACGAGCTCGTTAAGCAGTTTATCCGACGCTTAACTCTCACCGTCCTGACATTCATATATCCTGTGAGTGTCAAATTTTCTAGACCACTTTCTTCCTTTGATGTCTCATACTTTAACTTTTTTATGTTAATTATATTTAATCTGTGATGAGATTGTCCAGTATTCATTGTGCTGTGATGCGCGTTTCTGACAAGACAACACACTTAACTCAGCAGAGTCAGTCGTGATAGTATTATAACAATTCTTAGCTAGACAGGCCGAGACAATTACTCAGGACTACTTAACCCTTTATTTCGCTCGTTGGGGATAGACTGTTCTAGTTCTAATGGATATCAGTTGTCAGTTATCTCCTGTTAATTCAAGTTCTCCACCGTCTTAACCAGGTATTGAACTCACACTCTTTGGGTCCTGTCACTGGATCTAACTAACGCCTTTATCCACTGTGCCATGTGTATGAATTTCTGGGACTTATAAACCTAATGTCTTCAGCAACAATTTTTACCAGTGCTCATATTGCAATTTTTACTGTTATCATTGTATGTTTTTTTTACCAGAGCTCATATTGCAATTTTCGTTGTTATTATTGCTTTTTCCGAGCACTCCGTATTACTGGCTCCCATATTGTATTCATTTCTATGCTTGGTCGGCTCAGGAGATATTTGTGGTCTAGCATATGTGCTGATTCCTGAAAAATCAGGCGTGGCTGACTACATATGTAGAGAAAAAGTAGATCACGGCCCACCGTAGGAGCAGGTTGAACTCATAGACAAAGAACGTCATTGGAAAATTCGTAAACTTCAAAAATTCGTAAAAGTATCAACCACCACCGTCAGAGTGGTCTGAGGAGTTGCAGCAGTAGCAGCGGCAACAGAAACCGCTGCAAAAAGAGAAAAACAAACAACAAAAGCAATATCAAAAGCAGCAACATGAACAACAACAGAAGCAATAAAATCAGCAGCAACAACCACAAAAAAGCATGAACGACTCGAATCGGAGATGGAGGTGGAGGAAATACCTCCGCCTTACTCTCCATCTTTGAAGGGGACCATGGAGGAGGAAGAGAAAGAAGAGAAGACAGGAAATCAACGGCAAAACGTACTGGGCGAAGTGGGACGGAGAGGAGCATGGACAAAGCCAGGTCCCTATCGTCCCTAGTCCAACAAAAGAAATTTCAGACGCTGTTGTCTTGCCCAAAGCAAGGAGTTCCATCTTCACCTGCCTGATCCCCCCCAACTTCACCTTTTCCGCCAATATATTGTCTACTTCCTCAGGTATCCACTTCTTCCCCGCCGCGTTAATTAAAGGTATCATACCATCTGTTCGAAGTGAAGGACATATTTTTTGGTCCATTTTTTCATCTCGACTAACTCAGCTTTTTTTTTCCCTTTGGTCGTATTTATTTCATCCTTTCTTCTCCATTAGCGAGATAGCCTCTTGGTTTTGTTTGAAGACTTAATACAGCGGCCTCAATTCTTTTCAGGGCTTGACAGATCCAACTATCATCAGTTCTCATTAATTTTGTGTATTTGGTTTGATATTTTAGTTTGTTTTGGGGTTCATCTCCTCCTCGCTCATTGTATATCAACAGATTTTTATATGTAGAATTTAATGCTCATTAAATGTTTATGTCATGGTGTGTTTTTGTATGTTCCCTGAGAGTATTTGATATTTTTGTATATGGAGGATTGCATGATAATAGATGAGTTCTTGTAGTGGATGTGCAAATTGTAATAAATGAATGAGCCGTGAATCTGATTAGATAGATATAAGATACTAAATGACAACCAGCCTCAACCCATCCCCACTATTTTCAGCCTTGTGCCATAACTGTATTTTATATGCTATAAATAGATTTCAAATTCTACACGTTAACGAGTTTGGGCGTCAAAACAAACGTACAAAGACTTCATCTTCTCTTCTTTCTCATTCATGTAATTTAATATATTTAAATTACACCACAGTAACTACTGTAGTTACACGCGATTAAAAATTAAATAAGTAACTCATTTAAAGTTAATTTTAATTATCGAAAAGAGTGAGAGTTTTTAAAAAAATACAATTCTTTTGTAAAGGATTAACTTTAATTTCGCTTTTCATCGCAATTGCAATTGGTATCGTCTAATCGAACCGTAATTAAAATTTAACCGTGGTACCGTACGTTTTTCCTTTTTTTTTGTTTTAGTTTTTCTATCACGTGATCGAAATATTCCATAGATCATGTTCCCTAATGTTTTTGAACAGTGATTTTATGTGAATAGATCATAAATAACGTAGATTTTTAAAAGATAATAAAAATGTCGAATAAAGATAAAATAAGTTTATTATTTCTTAATTCTTATAACTTTCAGGAGTTAGCCTAAAGTCATCCTGAAGGGCGCCTTCTAGGGTAGTCTATAATGTAATTGTAAGTATTATGTTTTAGAAAATTATATTTTAATTGAATTGAAATGGGGAATTTTCAGGACGTCCTCTGAAATCAAGAAATTTTGAGCTAAAGCAAAATTGTCAAACATATGGAAAAAAAGAAGTATTCAGTTTAAATTTACAACAATTAGATTTGAATAGACATCAGCCTCTGTGAAAAAATAAAAAAAATACAGAATCTTTGGCTTACTTTGGCGAAGTTACATTATACAAGGTTTGATCAAAAAATATCGGAACTGGTATTAAAAACAGATAATATCAGTTGGCCATTTGGGCACTTCGACGCGGTCTAATGGTTAGCAAACATGTTTTCTAGATAAATAACGAGTGAATGGTGAGTTCAATGCTCACTGGGTGCCCATGCTTTCGGTCTTGTGCTACAAACATGCTGCGCTTATAAAATCGCCATATCAATTCAGCAATTAACCCCATTCAAAGTAGATCCCTTCTGAATCCACACACTTTATCCAGCGTCGTTTCCATTGATTGAAGCATTCCTGAAACTCCATTTTGGAGGATAACGAGAAGCTGCCTCGTCGCATTCTCTAGGATTTTCTCTGGCGTCTTGAAATCTTGTTCGTTTGAAATGGATTTGATTTTTGGAAAGAGGAAAATGTTGGAAGGAACGAGATCTGGGGAATATTGTGATTGTCAGGCATGGAGAATGTTGGTCTTGGCCAGAAACGGCTGCTCAATCTGGACTGAATGGGCAGGTTCATTTTTCATGCTGGAGTTGCCACACGCCGGACACATACATTTTGACCTTTTCTGACGAATATCATACCGCAAATGTCCTAACATGTTGTACTCTTGTTTAATTTGTGACCAGGTGGTGCATATTCATGATGACGTATCCCCAAGTAGGCGTAAAAACTGTCAATAATATCTTCACATTGCTTCAAATTATTCGTGCTTCCTTCAGTTTCTGAGAGGCGCTGGGGGTCTTCCTCTTCTCAAACCCAGCCTTAGTTTCGGGGTCATAACCATGAAACCATGGTTCGCCAACTGTCGTGCCTATCTTTAAAAAGTCTTCTGCGATGTGGTGAGACGAGCAGACTCTACATACTTTTCTTCCATGCACTGCGATAAACAACGGAAGTAAGCAAGAACGTTATCACTTAGTGGGCATGCGCCACAAGGTCAGTATGAGCCAATCGGCTTCACTCTTACTTTACCTTTGTTACTATGGACACCGCTCCGATACTTTATGATCAGACCTCGTATTCCTTCTAAAACAAATTTGGAATATGTTTCAATCTTCAAACTTCTACTTAAAGTTGATATTCGTGCCAAAGCAAGCCATTCTAAGTGCTGATTATGAATTTGATTATTTCTGAAAACATATAAACAAATTCCATTCTTATAATTTTTTCACGGAAACAACCGATTTTCAGCAAACATCATGTAATCACCGCCATATCTACTCGAATACAAGTTACTACAGAAATACCTCCCACATTTTAAATTGTCACCTGTGTGGTGTTAGTGGGCTTAAACAAGTGATAATGGCGTTTTCCTCAAGTTAAAGTCTTAAAATTGTTTATAGATAGCATCAGTTACCATCATGCTTTGGACCGCTGCACAACGAGCGATTGTTGTTAAAAGTTTCTTTTATTTTTTTTTAAAGACTGGTGCATCTGTATTTGCGAAACAGACTGCGTTTGTTGTTCATTTTATATTACATCGGAATGCTGCAGATCCGGATAGAAAATCGATACTGCTATGGGTTGAAAACACCAGGGCCACAGGCGCTGATCTTAGTACTCAAATCCAAAAACAAGGACTATCGTGCCTAGATCCCTTGAACTCATTCTAAATCGAATCTGTTGCAAGAAAGAATCTCGCCTTTTTGTCCTTAATAGAAAGCCACTTGGAAAACCTTGAAACGTTTGAACTTCTGGGTGAAGGAAATCTTTAGAAATCATCTACAACAGTATATGACTAATAGAGGAGGATGTTATTTTTAATAACAAATTGAATTAAAACTACAGTTCATTATTGAAACAACAATAAAGTATTTTTAATAGCAGTTACGTTGGTCTATTTAGCAAACTTTAAACTATGTGGTGGGGTATTTCTACCGCATCTTCTACAATCTCAATTCAACTTGATTCAATGTGGCCTTCCACAAGGTGCTTGTCAAATTCTCTGCCTCCGGGCAGAGATGAACCCAGACGAGGCTATGCCGAAGAGCAGAGACTCGTCTGTGGTGGTAGACAGCTACCCGACCCCGTTTTTTACGGGGTCTACGGGGAATTTTTGGCCGAACCTACGGGCTCGGATACCTCGTAATAAACTTGGCCTTGTGCCACATCCGAGCGGGTGGGGCGGTTAATGAATATCTTTTACAATCTCCATATGGATGCGGCATACTGTATTACGGATTTGAATAACAACAGGCACTAAGTCACTTTAGTAAAGTATATGTTAATTAGCTAGCTCTTTTCCTCTGCCTGATATTGTATGACCCACTTAGTTTTTTTTCAAATATTTGAATTTCATAAATTCGTAATAAATGCACGAAATGAAAATGTTTTAGATGCTATGAAATACTAATTGTTTATTTATTCATTTCAGAAAAAACATTCTATCAATTAATTATCTGATCTTATTGAACCCCACGTTGTAAATGTATCTGGAAGATAAATACTAAGTAAGAGAAAATTGTTTACTCTCTAATACAACTCAACTTAGTGCATATAGTAAACATCCGTTTATCTCGTGAGATAAAGGTTGCGCCTTGTTTGAGTAAAATTCAGTACTTTGAAGGATTGTATATGGTTGGCATGCGCTCCTCACGCTACATAGCCTCCATCTCCTACCCGTACCGACAAGATCAAAAAGAATACAGAACATTAGATTTGACTGCGGGAGTTGCCGGAGAGATGTCCGTGTTGCCATCAAACTACCTCCGGCGCTCCACTCCAGCTTTTATAGCTGGATTTACTTCCATAGCCTTTCCCGTGTTTTAATATAACCGCAAGGAAATTTCCCTTCCTATCGATGGCCTGCTTTCCTGGACTGTCCAGTTCCATCTACTCATGCAGCTGGTAATGAGGAGCCAGTCGTCCGCCTTCGCCCATTCTCCGGCTTGGAACTAGAATTAGTTACCAGAGGCTATTTAAGACGCATGAAATGGAAATATTTTATAGACAGTGGGAACTATCACCTCAGGCTATGTCAACCTTTGGGACATATTATAATATATATATATATATATATATATATATATATATATATATATATATATATATATATATATATATATACATTACGTGTTTTAGAAGTACCAACAAAATTAACTTTTTTTTAAATATATATAAAATATATGGTGAATATAATATATGCAGAAATGTAAGGGCTAGAAATATTTTTATATTAAGGTAAATTTTGAAAATATTTATTTTCTCAGGCTCCTGGCTGTCTTTTCAAATACAATGTAGCGATAACTTGCATTTTGAGAAAACTTTTCTTTTTGTTTTTTTTTAATAAATGGCTTTAATGTAGAATTTTGCATTTTATTCATTTTTCTATAACTTTCTCTTTCCGCTAAAATATGTATTCCATCATGGCGGAAAGATTATAATTATCATTTGACTATTTTCTTCGATTCACTTCTTTGAAGTTTTGAACTTGTTGGAAGTGCTGACCAGGAATGGAACCCAGCATGGAAGACGTGATAACCTTAAGTTGACAGCTGTCGAGGTTGTATCTTCTAAGCACAGCTTCACGATCGCTTGCAGTGACACGTTCGCTACGTGTAGATTGACGTGCAGTAAATATGTTTCTTTTTCAATGCCTTGTTCAAAGCAACCAGTTGTTGTCAGGTTCTAAAAAGACGTAATGATTAAATCTGTTTGAATGGCAGCACAAACAGGGCAAGACGCTTTCTCGCAACAGATTCGATTTAGAACGAGTTCAATGGATCTAGGCACAACGGTCCTCGTTTTAACATTCGAGTAATGGATTCTTTGTATGCTTAAAAGTGGCTCTCCCGTGTTAAATTGACTGCTTAATATATCGACTTGATTACAGTAACGATTATTTAAACGACTACTTTTTCCGTATTTTGAAACAAAACTCGTTACATAGATACTTATATTTTCCTAATATGAATCGAGTAAGTGCACAAAGATAGACTGGGGTAAAAACAAAAATTTGTCCTCTCACCGAATTTTTATTTAACCTCTACAGTCCGGATATCCCAAGAGAGCTGAAAACTCTACAGGATTTTTGTTATTTTTTTTTCTTATGGGTTTAATCTTGTTCTGGATAATGAGAATGAGAAAAGTAGAAAATTGACCTGTATAAATATCAGAATGATTGTAATTGAACCGTATCCTTTCTTTCGGCGATGCAACCTAAAAAATGTGTCGACAGATATGTTGCAGGTTAAAAAAAAATTATTTACAGAAACAAAATGTGACAACGAACTTAAGTGAAATTATTCACTGTGTATGTGAATGGAGCCTTAAGAGATAGACTGTCCCTGTTTTACTTATCTGATAATGATTTGTCTTCAGTGGGTTGAAGTTTTCAAAGTTCATACTGATGGTGTTAGAAATCATACTCAGATTTAATCTTTTGTTGTTTTGAGCATAATTAATTTGTGAATCGTATGAAGTTTTTATTTTTCATTTCGTATTTCCTGTCACGATTTATGCTACGATACTTCGTATGTATTCTTCAATTTTCTGTGAGATTATCTCTCGGCCTGATCGTAATGATGTCACAGCATCATACGTATGTCTCTCTCTGTCTGTTCGTCTTTGTGTCTCTCTCTGTCTGTTCGTCTTTGTGTCTCTCTCTGCTTTTCCCTGTCTGGGTCTATTCCTTAAATAACCATAGGTAGGCTCTAAGACAAGATTTTGGATTTAAGCGGAAAGGTATTTCATTAGTTGGTATGAACTAATAAGGATGTTTAACGATATTGGTGTCCGTTGCGGATGTTTTGTGGTTTTTGCATCCGTAGGAGAGTAGTGACAATCTTAACAACATCTGATAAGCAGATGACACTGTGTTGATGGCAGACACAGAAAGAAATCTATAGAAACTCTTTATACAAGAAGGTAAAGTCATGTTCAGGAGCATATATCTTTGAAATGACAAATTTTGCTGTGGGAATTGAACTCAGTCGTAACTTAATACGGGTAAATCAGCGTTTGTTAAATTATGAAATGATTAGCCGATCTTTGGGGCAAATGTACAAAATTAATCATTGATAGAATAAAAACAATTATCTATGGATAATTAAATTGGAATTCTGATGAAACTCTCTCAAAATGACATTAGGAAATAAAATGAAAAATGCATTCGTGTAAAATTTAATTAGGAAAAGATGCGTGTAGTTCCCAGCCTGCTCCAATAATATATTAGATTTAAATTAAACCCAATTCCCAAAATGACAAGAATAATAACTATATTAAAAGCTTTAAACTTTAAATCCTGGAGTTGTAATGGAGTTAAAACTTGGTTGTTCTTTCGCATTGACTGTCTTTCTGGCAATGACATTATTTTATGCCATCATGTCTGGCAAATAAAAAGAGCGATAAAAATGTGGTCCAACGCGTTAACCTACGGTATCGTTGCTTAGGGAATAGAGACAAGCTTCAAGTGGAATTTCAAATGTAATCGCCTGTTCTCCTTTTGATCCGATTACATACAGACTAAATTTCGAGACAATATATATTTCCATAAGATACTGTACGTCCCGGCTTTCTTCAAGTGATTGGAATTTCAAACCGAGCCCTTTATTACGTCCACTTCGGGGAAGACTGTTCTACTTCCACGTGCCATGCGTCTTTCGGATATCTCACTATCAGTTATTTCCCTTTAACTTGTTCACCTCTGCTGTAGCCAGGTATTGAACTCAAAACTATTTGTGTCTAGTCACTGGATTACTTCAACGATTTTCCTCGATGGTCCAGTGAATAAAAGCGTTGGTTGAAGTAACTAGACCAAAAGAGTTGTGAGTTCAGTACCTGGTTACAGTAGAGGTGAACAATCGCTTGCAATTGTTGAATTAAAGGGAATTAACTAATACTGATATAACCGGAAACACAAAATGCTCTTGATCAAGCGTCTGCAATAGGGTTTGGCTACAGACAGTAAAAAGGCATCCTCAAATATGAGTGGCCAGCTATACATATATGCTGATTAGAGTGTAGATAAAATTTCTGAGAGAGAAAGCATAATTTGGCGTGATCACCAGTTTAAACAATGCCAGTACGTCAAAAACTTTGATAATAATGACCTTGTGCCAGGTTAATCATCAACATTTCGAAACGATTTTGGTTATCCAATTTCACTCATAATACTGAGAACGTCTCATTAGGTCAATATTTTCAAGAAGCACATGGTGAGATCGCCTATGATGGGATTTGAACACTGGATTCACAGCCACAACTCTATTATTCTAACCATACTGCCACGCGCCAATATTTTATATCTATCTTCATATATAAACACGGCCAATAGATTAATGTAGGAATACGACCAATATTTGCCGGTGGACTCGGATACTGGTCCGACCAATTTTTGACTACAGACTCCAGTATAAACAGAGCGAATGGTTACCTTTAGAATCTGGTATGGTCGTTTTCTAAGAGTAGATGTGACACAATGCCGAAAGTATGGGTCATCCAGTGACGAAGGAACTCACTATTCAGTAGTAATTGTTCTAGCGACGTAAACTCGGTAACCATTAAAACACGTCGAGGTGTCCATATCGATTTACTAGCATAGTTATGGCACAAAGCACAGATTAAGGAGCACCCAGCGAGAATCGAACTCAACACTCAGTGGGAACTGATCCAACAAGATGAGCTTGCTAACCATTACACCACGTCAAATTGACACTTTAGAATCTATTACGAATACAGCAAATGTTTACATATAAAATCAAGTGTAAACAAGACGAATGTTACCAATATATTCTGGTGTAAATATGACTAGTGTTTAGGGTTAAAAAGGTCCATTTTTTTCCCTACATCTCCATGTATAGAACCAATGTTTTCATTTCGAAGCAAGTGCCGGCAAAAACATCTTTTACTTTGTTATATAGGAATAATGTCGCTGCCAACACTTGAGTTTGAACATAGATCACCAGTGAGCAAACACTGGCGATCCCATTATTAAATTAAGTAGATCCCGTGACCATAGAGTAAACGCATATATAGGAAGTCGCGTGATGTCTGTATTGATCGCTATTTCTATTTTATCCTCCATTACTATACTGACCGATATTCTCTACTCACTATACTATTTCTCTTTTCGGGTCACTATATAGATTGCTTTTCTAGCGGGTATTATCCAGCAAGTACTATTAGTGCGAGTGATATTCGAAGGCGTCTGACACCAGTATTGTTCAACGGCGTTACTGTAGTTGTATCTGCGATTACAAAGTCTCTACTACAACGAGCATTACAAAAGTGACAACGAATATTCGTTGGCATCACAAAGGTGACAACGAGTCTTCGTTGACATCACAAAATGCATAAAGACCCATATATAATTTCGATATTAAATCATCCACCTGGGATCGATATAAGGTAAAATCCACAAACTCAATCCAATACCCAACTCTTGCATTGTACCGTATAGAAATTCTTAATTTACCATTAATATGTATGTTTTTGTCACTTGAATGTTTTAGATATATAATACAATTTTAAAGATAATGATATTTATAAAGAAAGATTAAAGCTAAATATCCGAGGAACGCTGACATCTTTTTCAACAGAAAACCGTTACTTCGAGACTCGGTCAAATAACTCGTTTGCAGTGCTCCTTGTGCTCCAAACTGATACCATTGAAAACATTCTAAATCCCCCCTCCCTAATGGGCAAAATTATTATTAACTAATTTTGGCATCTTATCTTGCATACTTGGGTGATTATCAGCTGAGAGCATAATGTTCACTGACGCAAAGTGAAACTGACAAGCCGAATTCAAATTCTCACCTATGTTTACGCACAAATGACCCTGATATGGTTTAAATCGTAGCCTTAACTTGTTTCTTTCCGTTGTGTGGCAACCGGAATAAATTCCTTGAATTTATAAACGGAGAGTGGGATATATTTTCCAATGCAGAAAAGGGGTCTCTTATAACCGCCTACTTTCTGAAGGGACCTGGTACTAACAAAATCAGGCGGAAAGCGGATTTCGGGGTTTGAATTTTCAATTCTAATTTACTCTATGCTAATACAGATTCCGCTAACTAAGTCCCCAACATCTTTCTGGCTGATATACGATGTAAATGTAAATAAAATTGGTTTTAGTTTTATTTTATCAACAAATCTCACACTTTATTTCTCCGCAACTTTTTTCCCTGTTTTGTTTTCATATAAAAATCTTGACGGTTTTAATGCATCTAATTAAAGATTTTCGAAACCTGCTTTCCTTCCTGATCTTTTTCTTTTCCCCCATTTATATATATATATATATATATATATATATATATATATATATATATATAATCCCGCTTGGATCGAATAATCTTACTGAATTCTGTAGTAAGGCTCCCGGCTAGCTCTGCTGACGGGTCGTGGCGTCAGTATACATGCAATTTAAACGAATGCAAGTCAGTCATAATCTCGAGTGGTGTGTTTATCTACACAACACTCCCTCTTTTTAGATATGCTCTTCCTTTAGTCGATACTTCTAACATGGCTCCATTTCTAAAGCTTCAATCGAATTAAGTTTTCGCTTATCCTGGTGTTGTATTGCAATATTAGTCTTAGGAAATAAGTACGTCAAAAGTATCGCAAAGTATGTCAATCGGTGAATTAAATTGTACAGGTTGCTTATTCTGTGCACATCCAGAACTCAACTGATTTATATGTCTTATATATTGAAATCTTCCACCTTCGACAATGTACACCATACTACCAAGGCATCGAATAAGTTTTCATTACGCCCATTTTCATTTCCGCCTTTAAAGTTTGAAAGGAAACATTATCGACGATCCTAAGGGATCTGATAGTTTCAAATAGACGAATTTTCTTTTTATTCCCTGGCAACAATTTGTTGAAAATGGATCTCACTTTCCTAGCAAACATGAGCTCTGCAGGTGACATTTTAGCAGTGATGTTTGCATTTGACGTCATTCGATATACATTTCTTGTGCTTTTTTTTTTCAGTTTCCAAAACTTAATGCCAATTTCAAGGTGTCAACATATCGTTCACCTTGATCATTCGACCTCGGATAATAAATCGGCGTTGCCAAATGTTCAACCACCTATTTTTTGCAGAAATTTTATAACTCACTAGAAATAGATTGTGTTCCATTATTGGATACAACACTGGCAGTTAATTTAAAACTTGCAAAAGGTTCTCGTAAAAAAATCTAATTGTCATTTCGGTAGTGTTTCGTTTACTTTTTAATATCTCGCACCATTTTGTGAATCTGACGACCACAATTAAACAGTAGGAATCGTTTAGTAGCCCAGCAACGTCCCAGTTTATTTTGACGATAGAAATTCCCTCTTGAAATCATAGATAATCGTAGCCTAACGCTATAATCTGTGTGCAGTATGCGTGCAAATAACTTTCTTAGAACTAACTAGACGTAATAATGAACGATCATCAGATTTTGCAATATGAATTTTCTTCCTAATATTATCCTCTGAAAATTCTTTGCAGCAAAAAATTATTGTAAGCGCTTATTTTTTTATTCGGCTGTCGCATTTTTCTGTATTTGTCAAATTTATTGAAGCGTGTGGCGACTGATTTCATTGTATAGTTTTCGAATTTATGGCCTATTACCGCTCCTATGCCGTATTCGCTGGCGTCTGACGTTACTATTATCTGTCGCCGCGGATCGTAATATGTCAGCTATGACTCTAAATTTAGTAGATTTTCAAAAGCTTTTTGACATTCCACCCATCAAGTTCGGTGTTGATAGACTCGAATGCAGCAAAGGGTATCTTTCATTTGGGCATACAAACTGGTATCACATTTTCTTTTAATTTAAAAAAATGCTTTATCGGCATCCAGTTGCAGTCTCACCATAGCCTTATTTATTTTTACTGTCGTGAATTTTCTATTATTCGAACTTTCCTGATTTTTAGCTGGTAATACTATTTTCAGCAAGTTAATTTTTTTCTATTTCTTTTGCTTTTCGACTTACAGTAGCTTTGTTTGTGACCTGTTTTCCACAATTAAACCATTCATTTTTGTTTTAAATGCTCTGTCCATTCAGAAATGAAGCCTAACTCAGCCAAAGCATGTGTCAAATTAGCAGTATTTGTATTTAGGATTTTTTCTTTTGGTATTTTTTTTTGTTTTTGTTTTTTTTTTTGTTTTTTTTTTTTTCTCGAAATACTGACGTGCCATTTTGTTCGATTTTCGGTGTATCGTGCCTTACATTGTCAATTTCTGGTACTCTTCCGCAACAGTCTGTATCGTTAACTTTGTATCCTGTTCAAGTGTTGTTGGGATACGAGAACGTATTTCCGCATCGTTGCATGATGTTAGAACTTTAATGAAGATATTTAAATCTCTCTGGGGGTAGTTCGTCCAGTTTAAATATCTCAAACACACTTTGACTTTTCCGGATATATGTGACAAACTCCATCTTTGTCTTTAGCAAGCCAAAGTGTATATAACACCAAAGATTTACGATAATATCGACACTGCTTCAATAAATGACACTTTTTGCTGGAATATTCGGCGAAATGAAACTTAGATATGTTTCATGTTCAGCGGGCCACAATTTCTGTAATAGGTGTACTTTCATTTCATCCAGCCATCCTTGGCATTATTCTCTGAAAAGAGCCTCGTACCTTCTGAAGCACGATAGGAATGTAATGCTGACTTTACCGGATATATGTAACAAAAACACCGTTCTTAGTAAGATTCACGAACTGCCAACGTAAATCAAAAGGTGGAGACTTTTAGGAATGATCTTCGATAAAAGTGTCACTGCTTCCGTAAATGACAATTTTTGTGGAATATTCGGCAATATGGAATTTAAATATGTTTCATGTTCAACGGGCCACAGTTTTCGTAATAGAAGACGTACCTTCATTTCATCCAACCATCTTTGGCATTATTCTCTGAAAAGAGCCTCGTACCTTCTGAAGCACGATAGGAATGTAATGCTGACTTTACCGGATATATGTGAAAAAAAACATCGTTCTTAGCAAGATTCACGCACTGCCAACGTGTATAAAAAAGTGAATTCTTTTCGCCAAATTTTTTTTTATAATATCGACTCTTACGATAAATAAGACTTTTTTTCTGGAATAATCGGTAAAATAAAATTCTACTATTTTTCATGTTCAGCGGAGCACAATTTTCGTTACAGAAGACGTACTTTATTTTCACCCGACCATTCTTTTCCGAATATAGCCTCGTATTTTCTAAAGTACGATAGGAATGTAATGATGCTAATGTAACGGTTTCCAGCGAGAAGTGAAAGCCGAATTTAAATTCCAATATACACTGTTCACTTTCTTGTAAATACCCATGAGATGACGTGAATCCATCACATCCCTTTCCCAATTATGGGTTACAAAGCAGAATCAACTGGGGCTGTCTGGACTTGGGTGCAACCACTTTAAGATAAGGAAAACTCTACATTCCAAACTCTGGTTAAGGTTATAGGAAACCACGCCGCTATATTTCCAACAAACTGGTAACAACCCATAGATAATAAAGAAAAAGTATCTGTGGAGAGCCATGAATTTCTTTTGCAAGTAAATGTGGAAAATCATGATTGCTTACGTCGTCAAGAAACATGGCTCAGAGAAGATCTTATCTTGGTATATCTTTGTTTAGCAATTGTAACAAAAAACAGAGAAAAATAGGATTACTATTAGTGGGGAGAGTGCGATCGGTAACTCTATATTATTTATTAAGTTACAAATTGATTGGAAGTTGTTTTTTTTTTTATCAGGTTTCTTCCAAAATATTTCATATATCACTACTGTATTCATTTTGTGTTAAATAACAGTAAATACAAAAAAGCCCCCTTAACAGAAATTGGTATCACAACTCGGAATCATGAAATAGAAAAAAAAACATAATTAACTTAGTATGGCTCAAAGCCACGATTCTGGGAAAAAATGGCGTAAAGGTGGGCATGAATAAATCCCTAATCATTCTTCCAAGCAGAATGTAGAAATATGTCTTAAATACTATATTAGTCAAGAACGAAGCCGAAATTTTAAGAGTGTTGCTGAAGGTTAGCATCAGCCATTTTAAAGAAGTCAAAAATGTTAAGATAGTTAATCAACAGTTTCAGAGGATTTAGGCTTTGGATTTGTTAATCCGTCTCAAACAAGGTTTTATTTTCTCCAGATTTGTCTGAAATAATTATTTGCTCCTTGTTGTGATAATATTTCTTTTTAATATTCTCGTTCAATACGGCCTCAGATGTCAGAAATATTTAATTCATTTTTGCAATAAAAAAAACCAAAAAAAAAATTGTTCATATAAACTTTGCAGACGATCCTATTTTCTTACCATATTGACAAACAAAGTGAAACCAAGAAATAGTGCTTTTCAAAGTCTGCCTACGCCTTATCGTATGATTAGCTCTTCGAAAGCAGGAAAGGAATTAAGTGTTTTGCCTCTCACCACTACCGGCGATGCGCATGCGTAAACATTGAAAATTCCAAATAAGAATGCGTGCACATCTGTTGATTTGCAATTATAATGGTTTCGATAATCTGTTTTATAGTTGCCGTCCGTTTATTATTGCTTTTCCAGATTATTAATAATGATTTTGCCATATGTTCTTTCTTGGAAGATTTAATTGTTTGCACGTAAAAATCGAGCAAAATAAATAAACGCGTGGCTTTGAATCCTGATTATTGTTCAAGTCTTATCTTACGCGTTCGTTTGTACAAAGAAACATTCAAAAGTCGAGAGATTCACACGTATTTATTGGATGAATGTTGAAGGAGTTTATATTTGAATAATTTTCTACCGACATGATCACCAGAAATTTAAGTGCATTTTCAAAGAAGAAATCTATGCTGAATAGTGTCTTATATATAAAGTAATTTATCATCGTGAATCTAGAAGTGATTTCTTGATGTGTATATTTAATATTTTTAAATGATTTAGTAATTTTTCTCGATCAATAGACTTTCTTAATCCGAGTTTTTTACATATTGCTCCAAATAATATATTTAGTACCTACACGTATTTGAGTAGTCATTTTTTAGACTGAAAATAATGTTTACCGGCGTATAGATCGAAGTCTCCTTTCCTCTCTGGTATTTTACCTTTTACGAATTTAAATTTATAGACCGATCGACATTGACTATATATTGAAAGATCAGTATTACCTATTCAAACGCACTAAATATATCGTTTTTCTAATTATATATATATATATATATATATATATATATATATATATATATATATATATAAAGAAAAATTTGAAAAAAACAAACCAAAAATCCTTAAATGCAATTATGTTGTTTAAAATGAATGAAATGTCGACGTCTGACGTTTCGGTTTAATAAACCTTCTTCAAGACAATATTCATTAAAATACAATTCAGTTCAATTTGACAAAGACCATGGACATAAAAAACAAGTCTTATCGAAAACAGATAACATCCGATGCTTGCATCTATCAAATATCATGCAAAAACTGTGACCTAAAATATGTGGGTGAAACATGTTGGTCCGTAAAATCTCGTGTTTTCGAACATAAACGAGATATTCGCCTCGGAAATTTTAACAATGCTTTAGTTGTACACACAACTAAAGCAGATCATAATTTCGATTTCGATTCCGTGAAGATATTAAAATATTTTCATCATAAAAATCTCAGGATTTATGAAGCATGTATAATATCCATCTCACGCACGGTGAATACTAGACCTGGTTTCTTTAATATTTCCCCTTTTTTAGCGAGATTAATGCTCGACAAGCATACACATAAAAAAATTTAGATCTTAATAGAATTCTTTTCATTTTCTTTTTCATTCAAAATAATCAAAAATTTTTAGGAATACGTTTTGAAAGCGTCGCCCATGTGACGACAACGTGACCATGCTAAACGGAAAGCTGATCATTTTAAAAATTTTCAGTTATCTCTTTTGGATAAGACTTGTTTTTTATGTCCATCATCTTTGTCAAATTGAACTGAATTGTATTTTAATGAATATTGTCTTGAAGAAGGTTTATTAAACCGAAACGTCCGACGTCGACATTTCATTCATTTTAAACAACATAATTGCATTTAAGGATTTTTGGTTTGTTTTTCAAATTTTTCTTAATTCTGTCGGATCTATATCCATTTACATTTACTTATATATATATATATATATATATATATATATATATATATATATATATATATACACACATATATATTATACTTGACGCTCGGGCACTGAGATATGGCTGGTTGTACAATCACTGGCGTCCACCAGAATGGAAGCGGACATTAACTTTCTGCCATGTATGAGTATAAATTCATTCTACCAGAGACGCATCCAAAACTCTCTCTCTCTCTTATATATATATATATATATATATATATATATATATATATATATATATATATATATTTCCAACGTTTTTGTATTTATTTTATTTATTCTTGCTTGGTCTCTCTCCCCCGCTCTTTGCGACTAATTTAACATTGATACTTGCTCTAACCTAACTTATAACACTATGTTTGTGTAGTTGGAAATCCTCCCCCCCACATCGAAAAAAGGGAAAAATGTCTCTTCACCAGGCGTTAGCATGTCTTCAGTATTCTTATGGTCCAGTGACCTTGTCTTTTGCTTGATAAAATGTACTAACGTGGAACACCCACTGGAGACCATTAGAATGCATGCAGACTACCAATATCACCCACTGCTACAAGTGAGCTTGCGTCTATGCCATATCCGCAAAAAGGTGAATAATCATATTTTTTCATTTCTCTCTTTAAAATAGAACAATGGGACTTATACGAAGTTAAAACTTAGTGTTGTGTAAGTATAAAATACTAATAAATTCCATCCTATCCCCCTGAACACACACCTAGTGTCAGCCTGGGCACTGTCAACTACTTCCCCGTCCTTATCCCTCTGTTTGTCTTTTGTCGTTGTTATATGTAATAAGAGTAGGTAGACCCTCCTACCGCCCGGTCAACACCCCTTCCCCTGGACATCAGCAGAGGCTCACACATTGTTTCCTGTCTAAGAAGGGATTTCCGGTTCTCTCTCTCTCTCTCTCTCTCTCTCTCTCTCTCTCTCTCTCTCTCTCTCTCTGGCCTCTGTACTAGTACTGATGTATTTCTCTGTAACGTGTGCAGTCTGTGGCATTGCCTCTTCATTTTGAGGGTACACGGTTGACAGTTCACTGGTTGCTGTTTCCGACTGGTAGTTAGGAGCCCTAATTCTTGCGTAGCGTCTTGAGCGGCGGCTCTGATCAACAGTTGTATAATACCGGGGTGTTTTTAGTGCCATGACGCGCATGGAACGGTGTCCCTGCAGTCACCTCCGGTGGGCAACCCTGAGGCCACATTATGATGCAGGCTGTGCCAACTCCTCTCTGCTCATGTTGCGGTCGATAACCATCTGCTTCTCTTACTTCAGGCCTTCTCATCTTCCAAGAATTATTCCACATGAAGACTCAAATGAACCAAAAAAGTAAACCTAAACCAGCCCCTCAAAAATCACATAAACCCCTCAACATTTCATTCTCCAACATCCGTGGCATTAGAACAAATTTCAGCAGTATCGAATCTTTCCTCACTGCAAACTGCCCGGATATACTGGCTCGGTGTGAGACAAACCTTGTCTCGTCTATTCCCTCCTCTGATCTCTCGATCCTCAGCTACCTTTCTCTCCTCAGGAAAGACTCTCTAACCCACATGCACGGCCTTGGTGTCTATGTCAAGGACCATCTTCCCCTGGCCAGAGAGTTGTCTCTCGAATCGCCAGACCATTCGTACATATGTCTCCGACTATCTCTTTTCCATGCCGTAAGCTATCTCTTCTTCCTCTATCGCTCTCCATCCTCTCAAGACTGTGGGATACTCGATAGCATTTCTGACAGCATAGACAAGGCCCTCTCTCTCCACCCGTTTGCTCACATATTCGTGTTTGGTGACTTTAATGCCCATCATACCAAGTAGCTCGAGAATGCTACTACTGACCGGGCGGGCATTCAAACACTTAACTTCTCAATTTCTCAATCCCTCACTCAGATAGTTGACTTCCCCACGCGTTTTGCCCTCAACCTGGCAGGTAAGGCCTCCCTTCTCGATTTGTGTTTTTCTCCATCCCCGAATCTTGTAGCGCCACACAGCTCTGCCCTCTTTGTAACTCTGATCATGCCGTGGTATCTGTCAACATTTCCTTCTACTCCACACCCCGCAAAGACCCCCGCCATCACTAGAATCTCGTTCTACTATCAACGAGCTGATTGGAACTCGTTACGTGACTTCCTCCGCGATTGCCCCTGGGATGTTGTCTTTACACTCCCTGTCCAAGAATGTGCTTCTGAGGTCTCATCCTGCGTTAAAGCTGTAATCGACGCTTTCATCCCCTCAGGGAAATTTTAGGTCAAGTCGCACTCCTCCCCTTGATTCTCCGCTGCTTGCTCAGCCGCCATTGCCCATAGGAATCACTTTCGGACTGTAATAGACGTCTCTTTGCCTCCACCCGTAACGAGTGTAAGCGTGTCCTCAACGAATCTAAGTCAATATTTTCTGCTCGGATGAAGGAGCGTATTGCATTTCGCAAATTTGGCTCCAAAGATTATTGGCGGGTCTGAAAGAGTGTCCTGAACAATAGAAAACCCTCCATACCTCCTTTATTCAACCAGTTCGAGGTCTTGACCTCCTCTACCGACAAGGCTGAATGCATTGCTCGGAAATTCTCATTAATTCAACGCACGACTCCACCGGTGTACCCATACCAGACTTCCCCTCAAGAACTGAGGCCCTATTGAGCGGCTTACACATAATACCCAGTACCAATGACGGGGTTATCTCCAACTTAGACCCCCCGACAAGGCTAGTGGTGGAGATGGCATACCAGCCATTGTCTTGAAGAAATGCGCGCCTGAGCTAGCGCCCGCCCTCTCTAAACTGTATAATTACTGCCTCAAGGAATCCTGTTTTCCTGACTGCTGGAAGTCCTCATCCATTATTCCTGTCTTTAAGAACTCTGGAGACTCCTCTGACCCCTCTAATTACCATCCTATTAGTCTCGTACCCATCTTCGGCAAAGTCTTCGAAGCCCTAATCAATGCCGAAGTGGTTAACCACCTTACATCCCATAATCTGCTCTCAGACAAGCAATATGGTTTCCGCTACGCCTGATCTACAGCTGATGTGCTTACGGCCATCACTGAAACCGTCTACCAACCCCTTCAAAATAACGGTGAGGCTCGTGCCGTGGCCCTAGACATCTCCAAAGCGTTTGATAGGGTTTGGCATGCCGGCCTTCTTCCTAAGCTCCAGGGTTATGGTATTACTGGTCGACTGTTTGATCTAATACAATCATTCCTGCAAACTGAGAATTGAAGGTCGTTCTCAACGGATTCTCCTCCAGTTCCTATCCCACGAATGCAGGTGTTCCCCAAGGCTCCATCTTCGGCCCCAATATTTTCCTTATTTTCATCAATGACCTTCCTGACGCCATAGATCCCAAGTTGGCATCTACGCGGACGACACTACAATTTACTCCTGCCTCAAAAACAAATCTAGTGTCGGTGACTAAACTAACCTGGCCGTGCGTCTTGAAATGGACCTCCAATCTGTTGTTATCTGGGGCAAGAATTGGCTGGTCAACTTTAACGCCTCAAAAACTAAATTACTCTCAATTAACCACCATAGAGATCCTTCCCTGCCCCCCATTAAAATGTCTGATAGTCAACTTCCTGAGAGCAACTCCCTTCGTCTGCTCGGTCTCACGTTGACTGCTGACCTGAGATGGAACAAATAAATTGAGCCAGTTGCTTCTTCCACCGCGAGGAAAGTTGGCTCTCTGTGCCGCGATAGGAAATTCTTTCTCCCCGGAATCGATACTTCAAACATACAAAACAACCATTCGACCTTGCATGGAGTATTGCTGCCATATATGGTCTGGGGCACCTTCTGTTTACCTCGGAGTTCTTGACAAGATCCAGAGACGGATATGTAATGTTATTGGCCCTGATCTGGCGTCTCGTCTGCAGTCACTCTCTCACAGACGCGCCGTCGCCTCTCTCTGTCTTTTCTATAAATACTTTCATGGTAATTGCTCCGATGAGCTGCTTTCACTGGTTCCCAGCCTCCATGAATTCAAGCGCCCTACGAGGCTGACATCCCGCTCTCACCCTTACACTATAGAAACTTTTAAATGTAGGCGTCTCTTCTACTCCAATAGCTTCATACCTTGCACCTCTCGCCTGTAGAACACCCTTCCCAATTACTGTTTCCCTGAGAGCTATAATCTCCAACTATTCAAATATAATGTCAATCGACACCTCCAGTTACCTTGATCTACCCACTATCCTTCTCCTCATCCTTTCTTCTATCACTTCTATCCGCTCTCGCTCCAAATCTTCCGCAACCCCCTGCATCCTAGTGGCTTCATGCCTTGCTCGGGGCGTAATGCTTAATATATATATATATATATATATATATATGTGTGTGTGTGTGTGTGGGTGTGTGTGTCTTAAATAGGTCAAGGTCTGGTCCCTCCTCCCCCAATACTAAGTATGATTGAAAGAAATATTAAAATAAACCCACTCTAAACTCGACCATGACTCTCACACTCTCTTCGTTATCCTCTTTGTTAAATTACATAAACCTAATACTACCCGCCAAAAGTGGGAATTTTCATTTCATCTTTCGTTTCATTTTTTGGAAGTGTCCCTTAAAAGGGCTCTAGTGAAATAATTTTTTATAATTGAACCTTAAAAGGATCTGTTTTTCTTTATATATATATATATATATATATATATATATATATATATGATAAATAAATTACAGACATGAACCTTCCGTGTATTGATATTAAATATGAGAAATGTGCTATAACTGTTTAAATCACTTTTATTTGCCATTAACCAAGTAAGTTTTTTCACGCTTTAATTCGTGTATGACTGTGACATTTTAACATTGAAAAAACTTTTCTACCTATTATGTTTTTGACTTTTTATGCTGTTTTTAATTATAATGCATTTGGTTACAATAGTATACGTTAATAGTTGTATGTTTATTTTGAATAATATTATTATTAATGTTATCAATTTTATTAGAGGTGTTATTACGTTTACTGAGATATATTTTAAAAATACAAATTTTTAATACGTACAAATATATGTTTATCCTATATATATAAATATATATATATATATATATATATATATATATATATATATATATATATATAGTTTATGAAAAGGTAGGTAATTCGTATGGGTAAACCTAAGGATGATAAAATCCAGAGATCTCAATGTAAATCCAGAGAAAATAATTTAAATAAAAACAGACCACTTTAAGGTTCCATGTAATATCTTACATATATATTACATGGAAACTTAAAGTGGTCAGTTTTTATTATATATATATGTGTGTGTGTGTGTGTGATGCAATGGATAAATTATCGTATAAATTACGAAAAATGAAAATAATACTGACATCTCATTTTACCAGATATATTTATGAAAATTACACCAAAATATTTTGAATTACTAAAGAGTAATTTTATTCAATATAATCGCAATTGGCTTCAACCACGGTCGCCAGAAGACTTCGGAACCTCCCGCAACTTTTCTGGGCTTTCTCTTTGTTTAAGTTGGTTAATGCTGCCATAATCCTTGGCTTCAGGTTTACAAGGAGTTTCTTTGGTCCCTCGCTCAAATTCGCCCGACACATAATATTCAAGGGGGTTGCAGTCTTAGGATTTGGTGGCCAGATGTAAGGGGTGATGTGGTCGTAGAATTTGTCGGACATTCATGACTGGTTTCTCCTGTTTTGTGGCATGGTGCAGAATCGTGTTGCCAAAAATAGTTCCAGCCGCAACCCTCTTGACCCAGGTAGCACCATCACTGCATTTCGTTTAGGCCTCCGTGATGAGTCTGAGGAATGATGAATGGAGGCATAACGTCGCCTTCACTAGTAATCACACCAATCACTTTCGTAATCACCATTAGATTCATTCAACTCTTTTGGAATCCTCTGCACTGTCTTCAGATTGGCAGACAAACACTCTGAAAAGTTCGTATTGGAGTTTTCCTCGCGAATGCCATGCGGTGCTGCATGTCGTTTCTAAATTTAAATTTGCGTGATACTGTATTTTTCTTTTTTGACCCCTTTATACTGTGCAGTGGACGAAATTAAAAATATAATATGCCGACAATTTGTCCATCGCACTATATATATATATATATATATATATATATATATATATATATATATATGCATTTATATATATATATATTTATATATATATATATATATATATATATATATATATATATATATATATATATGCATATATATATATATTTATATATATATAATATATATATATATATATATATATATATATATATATATATATATATATATATATATATATATATATATCGGTTTATGCGTGTATAAAAAACGAAGAAATAAGCGAATCTTCAACATGGCTCTGGAAATTTAAATAATTGTTTTTTATTATTTTTCTTTCAAATTGAAAGAGATTAATTAAAAAGATTATTTGCGAAACCGCTTCACACAAACCTTTTGTGTATCTTTTTTTACAGTACAACCGAATGAAAACTGCGTTTCTATAGAAGAAACACAAATGCGTCTACATGTGTGAGAATGTGTTTGACATGGATGCACATTTTTTTATCTACGGAAAATATTGTTTGATCATATTCTGAAATGACCCTAAACAAATTTGGTATCTAACATCAAATTTTAATCATCTGAAAATTCAAGAAATCCGCGTGTTTCATTATGACATCGCTGATTAGTTAATCTATATAAATACAAATATTCAAATTATTGGAACCGGTCAGTATACAAAAATTGAGTTACTTTCTGTTTGATCTGTTTTTGTACGCAAAATGATTTTTCAGTGACAGTAATACGCCATTTTTTTCTACAATTCTGAAATGGGGGCCCATAAATACATACATACATACTTACATACATATATACATATATACATATATATATATATATATATATATATATATATATATATATATATATATATATATATATATGTGTGTGTGTGTGTGTTTTTTTTGTGTGTGTGTGTTTCTCTGTGTGTTTGAGGGTTTCTGAAAAGTTTTCCACTCGAATCCACTTCTCAAAATTGGAACATCAGATTTGGCAGTGAGAAGAACAACTCTGTCATCATGGTGAAGTAGATAAGCTTCAAGTAAATTCTTCTTCTCCAATACTTGCAGCGGTGATTTTGCCTCAATATTTCATTCATAAAATCTGGATTATCTATATACAGACATGAGAACAATTTTCATTGGCTTTCGATGACCTTATGTCAACGTCCAGCAAAATTACGAATTTTGTCATGCATGAATGATTGCAGTTTTTACTCCTTATTTTTATTATGTTATTTTTAATATTTTGCAATCCTCACACAGGCGTTCGTATGATTTTGAGTACCAGAAATCAATACCTTACACGATGTCAAGAAGACTAATTGCCTGCTCCGTGGAGTGTTACAAAATAACGCTTTGTGATGAGCTCGTAATTCGTAAGAAAAAATTCCTATTTATATCCACCAAAATCAGAACCCTATTTTCTGTTCAATTCGAAACTATTTTCCTTTAAATAGATTTCTTTTCTCAGTCTGTTGATGTCCTTTATTCATCGTAAGGCTCCTCTGAATTCATGTGGGGGAATGGATTATTAACTTACCGGGATGACTCCATGCGTGTTAGTAGGGGTGGATATGACAAAATCGGACGATCATGTCTCTCTTCCATTCCCTATCACCGAAAGTGATTTGCACGTTAGTGAAAGTAAGAAACCTGATTAGAATTCTAACTCTGTTTTCCGATTTCTCAATCTGAGTCTTTATCCATGACTCTAACCACTAATCCAAGCATACGGTATTCCCAAGCAGTCACCCATCTAGGTACTGAACAGGCTCAACTTTGCTTAAATTCGGCGATCGGACTAAAACGGGTGTTTTATCGTGATATGGCCGTAAGCCTATTGTATATTGCCTTGTGCTTAATTCGCGGAATTAATGTATTTTTATTGTTAGTGACTTTTGTTTTATTGCATTGATAAATTAAATAAAGACGGGTTTTTAAATGCTGACCGTTGACTACTTTTCTCCGATTTCCTAATATCCATTTCCTTGACTTCGGGATTGTTCCCAGAGGTTGTAATTGACGTCATACAGTTAACCAATTTTACGAGCGAGTGCTGACAGGTTATGAGTTCAGAAACACTGAGCAAATTACCAAACGTTAGATTTGTGCTCATCAGGCTTCTTGGTTGGCCCAGAGCATAAGAAAAATAAACAGATACATCAGAGGCACGTAAAGCTGTACCGAAGGCGACGAGGCAAATTTTTGTACTACCTGAATATCCATTAAACAATGCCAATTCTTTTGTGCATGACTATTTATGAACCTAGCTGTTATAGCATAGACTTCCCTATCAGTACAATCTTAATCGTGATCTATCCTACATTTCCTAATAATATGACCTTCTTTCTCTCTACTTGTAAACCATTACAATCTACATCATTTATTAACTATCTACCTTGAGTAGCTCTTGAGCCTTTTATTGAATGAAAATAGTTAAAATATTATTTCCCGGAGTTTTAACAACATTCTTTCTGCATATATTTAATTATTACTATTACTATTATTATTATTATTATTATTAGTAGTAGTAGTAGTATTTTACTATTATTTTTAGATGCTCTCAGACCCTGAGATGTTTCAGTCAGATGTTGATGGCCACATCTCACTTACTACTCGGAGGCATGAGCTATTCCAAGCAGCAATGCCACAGGTGCACACCCAAATGATCTCATGTATCTACAAGTCATCTTGCATGGCAGATTCTTCGAGATAGTTCCCAGTACGCCAGCCACAAAATGGTACACATCTCCGAATTGCCTTACCAGGTCTTGTCAGCTTTGTATTTTTGTCTGCGCCACCTTCACAGTATTCCTATCCGAAAGTCTATCAAGTTTCTACATGGTTACATGTGTGATGCCAGAATGATTAAAGTCCAATCGTTTGTCAGTTAAATTGATATTATTATTATTATTATTTTCCCTTCGATTTCTGGGGAACAGCTGCTCAAAGCCGCACCCTCTCATGGAACCAGATAGAGGAAACTATGCTCGCATCGAGGCGAGCGCAACTGACGGTTGAGTGGGCTATGGGAATTTTTTGTTTCTTGCCTGGGTGTTCGCGCTCGGGTCCCCACCTTGAAAAACACCTTGTGTCGCATCTCGTCTCAGTGGGGGAACAGAGTAAATACCGTATGTTGGCTTGGGAGAGTAGTGATTCTTTTAGGACAGGCGAGATTGAGAAAAAAAAAACTAGGCGTAGATTAATATTTGCATAATATTCAATGGCGGCACTCTCGAGGATTTTCCTTGGGAGCGGATTATTTTCTTTTTTATGAGTGTAGCATTTATAAAATCAAAATTGTGGTTGAATTTATTTCTATGTATGACTAGTGCAATTGTCAAATTTTTATGTATGACGTCTATTTTGGGCTTATAGAAGCGTTTTTTTTTAATTTCTGAATGTTTCTCCAATGTATTATGAAAAACAGATTTGGTAACATATTTCCAGATGGAGTTCCTCGGTAGTCTTATGTATCTGTTCTCATATAATTTATTATTACGGATGATGTTGTAATTTTTGTTGTGGTTGTATAATTTTTATGCCTTGCTTCTCGTTTTGTGAATAAAATGATATGGGTATTGTAGGTTTTTGAATGTGTTTTCTGTGTATGTTTCTTCTATAGGTAAATATTTGGGGCTGCAGATTCTTAATCCCCTCAAATAGAAACCTATAATAATTCCAGATTTAATTTTAGAATAGTGGTTTGAGTAGAAAATGACCAGGTCGTTTTTGTTTATAGCTTGTCTATAAACATCAAAATTGAGTTCGTTATTTTTTTCTTTGTAACACGATATCTAAGAAGGCAAGAGTGTAGTTGGCTCCAGTTTCAAAGGTAAAGTCTTAATAATGTCGAATCTACAATAGACTACATTGGAAACAGATACTGAAGATTGATATTCTGCCACATTGATAGTGACGGTTTCCCATAGATTTTCAAATGGATTCACATTTCAGCTCTTTCCTGGCCAGTTCAGTGTTGCTATGATGTTCCTCTTCAAAGAATTGCGAACCTCCTTTGACGGGTGTCATAGCACCATCATGCGTACATATTTTGCACTGAGTAATCTGTATATGTAATTCCAGTTTCTCCTGCAGTATTTATACATAGCTTGCACCATTCTTCATGGTACCAAGAGACAAGAAGTCCAGCTGTTCAAGAATTGGACATGCCCCACTAAATTTCCTGATTTGTATACTTGTCATCAAATCTTATAAGAAGCTGTTAGGGATCGTGTTTCATTGAACTCTCATCTTTGGTACATTTTTTTTTCGTTATGCGAGGACGTCTACTTTTATCCTTGTTGATAAATATCCCTGAAGTTTAGTGAATTCAAAATAGCAGTGTGCACAATTGTTTGGCTACAACTTACTTTTACAGTACATTCGCGTTCAGAACAGCCTTCGTCGCGTAGAACCACATTTTGGGTCCTTCTTGTAGGTGTGAGGATTTTCCGCACATATTCAAAGCCCAATTCACTACCCAAATACTATCACAATGATCGATAATTCTAACCATAAATGATGTATGAAAAATGGCTGATGTAATAGCAAAAAGCAATTGTATCATGCAATGTTATAGGGTGCAAATAATGCAAAAAAGTGAAACAAGACCGTTGTAGCTAAGTGCTCATAAATATTTACTAATATATTAGAGGCTTACCATGGTAAAAGGCAAAGCCATAGAAATGAAGTGAGCAAGTTCAAATTATATATTCTCCTTTATATGCTGTATCAGGAAATAGGCGATCATGGCTCTCCACAACTTCCTTTCCCTTGAAGATCTTAATAAATGTTGCCTTTCTATTATTTCTCCTAAGCCCTGTTCCGTCATCCATGTACACAAGCTCATTAAGTATTTTAAGCTTTTCTTTTCCTTTGTCCATTTTGCCCTCTATCTGCCCCGTGAGTATCAGATTTTCTAAACCCATCTTCCTCATTGTAAGCCCTAGAAATTTCAAATGTAACTTTCCAACGTTAAGTATTAGTTATCTTTTTGTTTCCATTTTATCAAAAACTATATTCGGTCCACTGTATCCTCAGCATCCTTCCGTAGAACCACATTGCTGCTTCTTCAGGTCTCCTCTTCATATTTGAGATCGCCCAGCACTCACTGCTATACAAGACAACATAACATGTTTAAATGAACATGGCTCTCAAACAGACGAGAGAGACAAAAAATTGCCATGGGTCGGAGGTCATGTCCGGCCGGCAGGGAAGGGAATCTTTGATGTCTCCACCACACCGATTGGATATAGTTTACGGAGGATACGTACACTCGATCTCTTATCTTTTATTGACCGCATGAGCTCTGCTGTTCATCTCCGCCCGTATCTGATAAAAATGGCTACATTTTATTTCGCTTACTACGCCCAAAATAAATTAAAAAAAAACTTATATGTTATCATCACTAATGTTTATCGCTAAAATTTATGTTTTGTTTAATTCTCATAATCATACTTCCATATCTGGCATTAATACGAGAATGTAAATTAAAGAGTGTTATTAACTGATCTCGACTAGCAACGGCCGGCAATGACAATAAAGACGCAACTATTTCAGCCAGCGAACTCTTCTCTATTGTTCTTCTTCGTTTCTTCCTTTTTGCACTCTTTCGCCTTTCAGTTCATCTCCATTCTTTATTTCCTCATCTCATATGTTTTTCTCCAATATATATTACATGCGAAACACTTACGTATTATTTTGTTTCTCTACTTCGTAATCTTTCTCATCAATATTGAATAGCTTTTTTTTTTTCTGGAAAGCCTACAGCCAACTCTGCCCGAAGTTAAACCGCTACAAATTGATTTTTCTTGTCAATTATTACTTCATTTTCTTTTCTTCCTATATTTCGGTTTGAGTCACAGTAATTTCCTTTATTTCCTACGAGGTTTGCTATATTAAACAATACGTTTCATTGTGTGGGTTGTTAGTTTCTGTTTACTTCAAAGTTTTACTCACAAATCAGACTTTAGGGCAAAGGCATACGCAAGATATTGGATTCTTGAACAGATATGTTAATTATCTTTCATGTACATATATACATATATACATATTATATATTTCTGCATAAGCACGTATGCCCTATGAATGTCCTCCTTAAGCCATGATATTAGACACAAATATCAATATTAATTTTCAAACGCGGCTAACTCTTTTAACTCAGCGTGAATATTTTTCTGTATATCTATAGGTATTTAATTCTGCAACCTTTCTCAGGTGTACACTTCTTCTGTGTCATTTCTTCTCTCTGCCACCTGACTTTTAACCATTCTATTGTAGCGTCAGTATTTCGTTGCGCACGCTTTATTTTCCGGAGCTTCTCCACATGCATTCTTTTCGAGAGTCTGTTTATGTATGGAGGTATGCTGAAAATTGCTTCCTCTCGTCCATATTCCCAAATCATTATTACAATGAAAATATGCATGAAGCATATTGAAATGCATAATAAACGTGTATAGGCATATATATTTAAGTTATTCTTCTTTGTAGAGCTAATAACAGAGCAGTAAAAGTATATATATATATATATATATATAGTCAAACCTAGATATAGACAAACCTACCAAGGTTTCACTAAAACCTATCGAGACAGTGTAGTTACCTATATATATATATATATATATATATATATATATATATATATATATATATATATATACAAGCAATAG
>CAHIKZ030005622.1:1637500-1640000 GCA_903632075.3 Acanthosepion pharaonis | reverse complement strand
AAATATTAACTTACTTAAAACTCTCTGAATGACGCGATCCTTATGATTAAAATAATGAGTTGTATTAAATGTTTTGCTACAAGTACGTTTCGAAGAAATTCGCTTCTTCATCGTCAGGTTTTAATGTTATTTACATTTCAGGGAAATTTTAAAAAAAATATATCGGCTTGCAATACATTTATTTACGTTTTGGAATTTTATGTAATTTACTCATATTGTGTCCCATACATAATCGGTCCGACCTCCTGACAGACTAATTTCAATTTAGTAATTATCATTATCGACAATAGAGCACAATTAGGTTGTTTTCTTTTTTCTATGTATCTTTAATATATTTGCGAAATAATTCTCCAATCCAAACCTTTTTTTAACATTTCACCAAAAGCAAGGCGGGGTGCCACTTGCACGCAAGGTGTTACAGAGAGTGAAAGTATGAGTAAACAGGGGGTGTTTGAGGAAAGAATAAATGGAAAGACGGGATCAAGATCAAGGCATCAGAAGATGTTGAGTGACATTATATTTAAATGTTTAAAGATTATAGTTATCAGGTAAGCAAGTAAATGGACATGAGTTCCACTGTAGGGAAGCGCGAGAGAAGAATCTGTTGGACTAGAAGAGACGGTAACATTTAACTGTTTTGACAGTAAAAGGGTGGGACCGAGATACCAACCTAGTAGCACGCTTAGATTCATTTGGGGGTACCAGTAAAACTAGCTCGTCAGAGCAGTCACCATGAAATTATTTGTAGAAAAGACAGAGGGAAGCCACATCAGTGAGACAGTGACTGGAATCGAGATGCATTGCATATCCGTCTTTGGATTTTGTTGAGAACCTCGAGATGAATAGCGGGTACCAGACAATACATGGCAACAGTATTCAATGCAAGGACAAATGGTAGATTCGTAGACTTGAATGATGATCTCAGAAGCGAAAAACCTTCTGGCGCGACACAGAGAACAAAAGTTCCTTGTGGTAGATATAGCTATTGATTTAATGTAGTTGTTCGTCCTCAACCAAGAAGGCTCAGTGTGACGACTCGTGAATTTGATCTGATGCTGATAGGAGATGAGAGGTTTCTCTATGGTGAGTAAATGAGAACAGTTTCGTTTTAGAGGCATTAAAATTTACAAACCATTTCCTGCCCCAGACTGCCACAGATTGGAGCTCCTTTTTAAGATCAACCTTAACGTTATCTTTGTCAGCAATGCCAGATTTACTATTGATACAAGAACAAATAGAAGTTTCGTCTATGTAGATGCCTACTTGAGAAATGATGACATCAGGAAGATCGTTGATGAAGATAAGAAACAGTGGATAGAGCACTGGGGAATATCAACGTTCGTATGAAATGAACTGTAGGAGAAGCCATTAGGGCGACCTTCATTTCACGATTCGACAGGAATGATTGAGTCAAATCAAACAGTCGTCCTGTAACACCGTATCCCTGAAGCTTAAAGTAAAGATGGGCATGCCAAACCCTATCAAACACCCTAGAGATATCTAGAGTGACAGTTCGAGCTTCGCCGTTATGATCAAGAACTTGGTATACAAATTCAATTATGACCGTAAGCAAGTCAGTGGTAGACTGGGCAAAGTGGAAACAATATTGTTTGACAGAGAGTAGATCATATTAATCGTTTAATATATTTGCTAAATAATTATCCAGTTCAAACCTAAGAGAGTGATGACTTATACTAAAATTGTATTTCTTTGGTTCATTTTTGATTTAGTAATTCGTTATGAAAATAATTTTTTAAGCTATCCACTTTCAATAAACACTCGATTTTTGTCAAACTTTTTTTTACATATAATTCATTCATATACCATGTGATCATGAAGAGAAATGCAGTTTTTCAGCCTCTGAAAAAATCTAGGTTATATCATTTATATATTCAAACCAAAACAATTTTTCAATATTCTTGTAAAATTCAGAACCGATTGGTTAGTCACAGAACATTTTCCAAGAAGTCTAGAAGCAGGAATTTCTGCATTACTCAATGTATGCAGATATGTTTCTTTGTTATTGCTTCCAAGAAAATTATGTTGAATATCGATTTTGATTCCTTTCTTTGGGAAATCTACTTATGGCTTATAAGGGTAGCGCACAAATGTCATTCAAATCATATAACAGAAATGTGAATACTCAAATAGCAATCTTCAAATGCACAAGTCGCTAAGAAGACAGAATTAAATTTACGTTTATGTCTACGAAGTCAGTAAGATCAATCAAAAATATCCTGTGCAGTTAAAATAATGTTTTTTTTTTTTTTAAATATGAAACAGTGAAGATTTATTCTGCATCACATTTGTTTACAATAAAAATAACAACAATTTTGAGTTTTAGAAATTCCAAATGATTGTGTTATGAATAATCAAGAGTGGTCTCCCCTTGCTTTGTTACTTTCCTCTTTGAAAAGACACTATCCGCAAACCATTTATTCCCAGTTGAAGAGAAATGCAGTTTTTCAGCCTCTGAAAAATTCTAGGTTATAGCATTTAG
>CAHIKZ030005622.1:1617500-1632500 GCA_903632075.3 Acanthosepion pharaonis | reverse complement strand
TCAGTTCGAAATTCCAACCACCTGAAGAAGGCCGGAGCGTACAACGAATGTAAATACTGTACATAATACCTCATCTCAGAAATATAGACAGGCTCTAATCTATGTTTATACAATAATTAACAAACAAATCTTCTAAGATATATAAAGTAGATCGGGAAATGATGTCTAATTTTAGAATATACTTTTGTTCTTGATTTTATGTATATAAACAATCTCTTGTAAAACAATCAAAATAGAAAACCTGGACATCTATACATTTGATTAAAATGTCGTAGACAGAAGATGAGTGATCAAGGGAATATGGTGGATATGACAAGTCCTGTATGAGCTTCTGAGGTGACATTTTGGTAATATGTGACCGAGCATTATCATCAAGTAGCAGGAACGTTCTGTATAGATTCCAGAATGCTGTAATCTAAAATTGCCAATAGCCGGACACCAACCTGTCAGCATAATTTTCTATTCGAATAATTTCGGTTTTTAAAAGTGTTTGGGTTTTCGTCACATGATTGATGTGTTGAGCTGATGAATTTACGATTGTCAGAAAGGAACCATTTCTCGTCACAATCATTATTCGATCAAGAAATGGAGTCACTCAAATTTCTTAGATCAGATGCAGCGTCGAACACACATCAACACGTTGAAGACGTTGACTTTCACAAGGTTCACGTGGAACAAATGTACCGTGTTTCTTCATCATGACAATCATCTTTGAGCTGATATTGTGGAAATGCTGACACCCAAACTCTGAGATATTTCTCTGACATTTTGACGTCAGTTACGTTAGACTAGTGGCGTCATATGTTGATTGTCAAGTGCAGATGGACGTCCATAACACCTTACTTTTCAAGACACATATCCCCCCTGCGGAACATCAAAAACCAGCTTATTGTCTTATCTCCTCACTACATGCTCTGTTAATTTTAGCAACAGTTTGTGTAACGTCAAGACTAAGTTTGAATTCATGCAAAAAATATAAATACATCTCTTTTGTATTCCTGTTCAAGAGGAGATATATAAAATGCTTTAATTTAAATTCTGAAAGAGATTGATATAATATAAACAAACAGGACATTTTAATCTTTAGCAATGAATAATATATTTTAGGACAACTCTTCTAATAACATCTTTACTATAAAATCGGACATTAATTTCCGAACAATCTAATAGCTAAATTTCTATTAGCAATATGCTTTATTATTTTCAGGCCTTAAGATCTATGCAGATTAAGGAATATTTTTAATAATTTATTTGGAGTATGCTGTTTTATTATGTAAACAAGCTAAACTTGGCAAGTTACTGAAAAGCGTCTGCAGTTAATATTTTTATTTAATTTCCTTGTTGCCTGCCGGATTCTGTAATTTAATAGTTTTGAATTTGGGTAGCAATCTCCTTTTTATAGAAGTTATAAATGCATATATATATATATATATATATATATATATATATATATATATATATTCGAACTCGGCTCCGCGATTCCTCGATCCAGGCCGCTATCCATTAATCCACCGAAAATTACATTCACTTACGTGCTAATACCCTTGGGAAAGGTATGAATCCTCTTCCTCTCCCTCCAGCTATGGGTAAAATAGCAGGACAGACTGGGTTCTATAGCCTTGGATGGCAACTGGTCTAGGAGAAGGACAACTCTGAATTCAAAACCTGCAGAGGGTCGTTTGGGAACCTTGTGGCATTTGGTGCACCAGGTCTCTGTATTCGGCCCTTCAAAAAGTGAGGATGGTCCTGCACGAGGCCTTCACCACTATAATCAAATCTCATGTGCCGGTGTCGGACTTTCGGTTTCCTGGAAACTGATCTGCTTGACCCTCATACATCGAATCTTGACGGGAGAGTCGATTATATATATATATATATATATATATATATATATATATATATATATATATATATATATATATATATATATATATGTGTGTGTGTGGAGGTTTTCTATGTGTGTCTGTGTGTGCGTGTTTGTGTGTGTGTGTATATGCATATATATACATATATATATATATATATATATATATATATATATATATACATATAATTATATAAAACATTAGGCAGCATATGATGTTTTCTAGCGATGGATGTCGCCAATAATCGCATTGATACTTCTGATTAATTCTATGTGTGATTATTCTTTGTATATAATTATATATATACATACATATAAATATATATTCATATAAATATCTACATATATATAAGTATATACAGATATATATATATATATATATATATATATATTTATATATATACATATAAATATATATGCTTATATACATATAAATATATATAGATAAACATATAAATATATATGCTATATATATATATATATATATATATATATATATATATATATATATATATATATATATGTACTTTAATTTCCACTCAAATATTGACATTTATACTAATATATATATTTTTTGCAATATATAAACATTCCTAAATTTATATTATAAAACAAAACCCGCGATAATAGCTATTGTAAATATAGCTTATAAAATCAGATATTCGATGTAGAAATTCTTGTTTTCTTGATCATTAATCGCATCGGTTTTCTAATACAAAGTTATCCTGAAAAATATTGACTACTGTAATGAACTTATCGTCAAATATATTTATGTGATATTGTACCATACATTCTAATAATATATTTATATAAAGAATAATAAATGGTATCCCAAGTTATATCCGTCTTAAACAGATATTCAGCATATATGACTCCCTGTTAAACATTTAATCCGCATATATTTACTTTACTATTGGATGAAACAGATCTACTGCAAAGATAATTTCTTTAAAGTAATTGCCAGAAATCACCTCAGCACGACCACAACTATTCAGCCTCCCTAGTCTCAAACTCCACCTTCAGAAATACAGTATTTGGTTATGCAATTTTTATTATTATTATTTTTTGGCTTACCTTAATAATGCTTCCCGTAGACTGAATTACCTATGGACATGTACTTTCGCGTCGGAGATTTAGATATCAAATACAACAAATCTATAATTCTCTTTCTCTCTCTCTATATATATATATATATATATATATATATATATATATATATAGCGTGCGATGGATAAATTGTCGTCAGATTTGCGTAAAAAATGAAAATGATACAGATAACTCATTTTCCCAGCAAACTGATACAAAGATATCTTTAAATACTAAGGATTAAATATATTAAATAAATTCGCTATTAATTTCAACCACGTCCTACAGACGAGTTCGGAATCTTCTGTAACTTATCTCGACAGTTTCCTTGTTTAAGTACGTGAATTCTGATATAATCCTTGACTCCCGTTCATCTTTGGTGTTACAAGGAGATTCGTTGGACTTTCGCTCAACGATAACTCAACTGCATTCTGGGGAGTTTAATGTCCAGATGTAAGGGGTTATGTGGTCACAGCAATTGTCCGACAGTTATGACTGGATTCTCCTGCTAGTGTGGCATGATGAATTTTCCTCTTGCCAGATGTAGAATCTTCAAAGACTCACCCTCTTGACACGGGGCAACACTACATCGTCAGGGAACTTGATGTAGTCCTCCATGTTGAGTCTGAATCCCAGTGGGCAGATAAAATTAGGTATAACATAAGAAAAACGGCCGATTTTGCCAAATCGAACAGCAGTCATTTTCAAGCCGACAACGCAAGACTCGTATGTTGCAAAACAGACCTAAGGAAACGAACTACAACCATATTCTCCTGACTAAGGTTCCTTCTGACTTCCATTTATTCCGGTTTCTAGAGAACAGTTTAAATAACAAATTTTACTCTGGACAGTCAGTCGAAAACTACATCACAGATTTCTTCCAACAAAACACACGGACTTTCTACGAAAATGGTATCAACAAGCTTATACAATTATGGGAAGCATTAGTTTAAAAGTAATGGAGACTATAAACTTTATTAATAAATGATTTTTATGACTATTTAGAATTCTTTTTTTTTGATTTTCTGATTGGGCACGTTTTTTTGCAATCTTCTAATTTTTATTTAAATCAATTTATGTGACAGATTTTCGACATATACATATATATGAGTAAATGATTACAGGTTGATTACCTATTCGACTACATTCATGAGACATTGATATTTAGATTAAAAACAATATCTGTAATTCCCTATAAAAAGAGGAACTAGGTTAAACGACAACAAATCATTAGCTAGGGTAACTAACATATTAAACATTGATACATGTACCCAATGATATTAGGAATATTGTTCTTCCTTAGCATCATGATGTTGTCAGTCTAACGGAAAGTGATGGCAGGGCTTAAACTCGACAAGCGTCAAAGCTGATTGAAGTTAAACAAAGTCAATTGATAGTGCTCACTGGTGTGATCATTCGCTCGCCTCCACAGAGATGACAAATTGCCTGCCATGTTGGTTTAAGGTCCATTAAGCATCGATCGACTGTGGGCAATCGTTAAGAACAGGACGTCATGTTGTTTGCTTCGAAAGGAAAAGGAAACGGAAGTGGCATGTCGACTGCGTAGGAGACTTCCGGTGCATCTCCTGCAGATTATTGTTACGGTATTCGGATACTTTGAATTAGATCTTAAAGAGAAAAATAAGTCAGTTATCTGTGATATCATGTGTGTTCATAGTATGTTACTGCGACTGTATGTCCAGTGGACGGGTAGTGTAACCAATGTGAGAGAAGGAAAACTCTAACTGCCAAAGGCTAGTGAAAGCAACGATAAATCACTACACTAACATTCACAAAAATACATGGCAATTCACAGATAAAAAAAAGGAATCTGTGGATAACCATTATTGCCTGTGCACTGAAGAAACTTGGCATCGAAATAATATCATTTTTTAATCATTTCACCCCATACAAGGCAGTAAAGCCACTAAGACACAAGGTGTTAACGTGGGTGCAAAATAAGTAAAAAGGTGAACCATTATTATGCAGCTGAGAACAATAGAAGAGTAACATAGAATATAATGATTGATATTGCATTCAAATATTTGAAGAGCAATATTGATAGGAAAGTATGGGACCGAAACAGAAGCGCACAAGCGATAAGTGCGAGAAAAGGAAATGTTAGCATATAATTTGCGGTTATATCTAACCAATTCAACTGCGAATTGATGAGACAGTGCTGACAATCTAGTACTATGCTTAAATTCATAATGTCTACGTACCGTAAGGAAGAATGATATTTAACATGTAAAATATACAGAAATGTGGCACAAGGACAAAATGAGGAAAAGGATGGCCTTCTGTCTTAAAATTTAAACATAGCTAGCCAAAATCACTGATCCAAAGCATATCACAATATTCCTTACACCAAAACAACGCATTCTTACTTACTATTCTTACTTCAACCACCATAATACTTCAGAAACTAAATGAAGTCCTAACTAGTTTCCATATGTACACTTCTTGTCTACAGGGGGAGGTGAATAAAATAAAAAATAATTTCTAAACCAAAATGTGTATTTACAAATATGAACAAAACTAGTTACAAGAAACTAAATAAAATAGTCTTAGTAAAAAAACCAAAAAAAAACAAAAACAAAAAAAACCTTAATTGTGTCAGAAAAATCAATTAACGAAATCAATACGGGTCTTTAACACTCATTCATTTCAAGCACTCATCACTCAAACACGCATTGAATCATAAAAACTGAAACCCGAAAAAGCGAACGGCTTTCCGCATTCATCAGAGAATTGGTCACATATCAGAGAGAGGAAGGGGAATTAAACTAAAAAAAAAGGTAGGCATAGAAATAAAACGGGCCAAAGAGCATATATCCCCGAGCTAAGGTAACTTGAATGAAGAAACTAAGTACAAAAAAACACACCTAAACTAAACTAATTTCAGGTGGGGTTGCCAACGTTCAACCCAGTTAGCGCAATATCCTAATGCTTAACCCGCATCAAAGTACCACTGTAAATCAGCCCCTTAGCACAAGACAAAACGCACCTTTGCCAATTTCTGATGGAGAGAAAAAAATGCCTTTCCTGAGCAAAGCTTGACATAAAGCTTCAATTGGGAAGAAGTACTTTTCGCCGCCATAGAAATCCTTCTGACGTATTTACCAAATCACAACTCTCATAACACCTAGAAAACATTTTTCACGCAGCTATGATGCTTTCAATAAACTTTCACAACAGGGATACGACCCTAAAGAAGGTGTGATCCCCATCACAGCGAACTCAGTTTGGAGAATTTTTTACGCCCGACCTTTTGCTGACTATGGATCACCAAACCAGGTGAATGAAGCCTCATCGTTATTGAGGTATTTCAGCTCAAGCCTCTAAGCACGTCTGTCAGATCATCTTGTACGGACACCCTAACACGTAATATAAAACCCTTCGGGACAACGCCTGGACGTTAGAGAGGCACTCCGTCCCCCGTAAGAGGTGTTTCAGAGCAATTCGACATTCACGGTCGTAGTAGCACGCGCCTCGAGCTAAACGGCGGGGGGAGGGGTGCTCTTATTTCACGAGTGCAGACTACACGGAGATAGGAAGTTCTTACCGGCGTCTTCCTTCTAGAATTCGCTCTTCTCATCCGATTGCTGACACATTCTGTCCAGGAACGCGATGCAAAGTGTACGTTGACGAGTCTCAACGCTAGGCACCACTTTCCACCAGCGCACGAGGAAACTCATGCAGGTCGGATACAGGTGTGAAATTATAGCATCCACAAATCAATGGTCAACCCTTTGAACTCATCTAAATTGATCAGCTCAGATTCACTGTCGACTTGCTCGATGATCAAGCGTACCATATGAAGATTGGCTTGAATAGTCGGCACTACATAGCACAAGGCCAATCAGACTAAAGAGGAGAAACGGTTGGCTAAGATGGGGGCTAAAATCCTTAACTTTGTATTTAACATCGTTAAAGACCGAAAGTTACCTGTCTCATCCCCACCATTCTTGTCCTTACGTAGTAACTTGTTCACACTTCTGGTGAAGGGTTGAGGTAAAGACGCCTGCTTCAACCAGTTCTTGAAAAAGGAACGAAAACAAGCGACTACCTCAAGTACATTACCTATGGTAAAGCATCTAATCCCATAGATTTGTACTGGCCAACCAGTTCAGCGCATCCCAGGTTTCTGTCTCTGCCCTTTGAGAAGGGGAAAATCGGCCTAATTGTATCATAGTATTATCAAGTGTACCACCCGAAGGTTGTTTTGAATAGTCCTGGCCTTCATAGCACAAGAATTTTCGGATCCAACCAGACTAGAGTGAACAGTTTGCAAACGCTTGGCTAAAACCATTAACTCTGTATTTAACATCGTTAAAGGCCTAAAGTTACATAACCCATACCACCACACTTCTTATCTTTGACTAGCAACTTCATCCCACCCCTGGTGAAGCGTTGACGTATAGACGCCTGTTTCAACCAGTTGTTGAAAATCAGTGCCAGCAAACGAACGAAAACGGGCGACTGCCTCAAGTACAGTTCGTAGGGTAAACCATCTAATCCTTGAGATTTGTAACGGCTAACCAGCTTCAAAGCTTCCCAGATTTCCAACTCTGTGATGGGACCCTCGCAACCGGCCGAGGCGAGGAAAGTCAACAATCATCGAACTGAGCAGTCCTCAGACCGGGCTCCCTGTAGAACAGATCCTGAAATTAGTCACAAAAAGCCTCACATATGCTCGCGTATTTAGTCATGGTCCGATTATCCAACAATGTGAAGCACACGATATGTCGATGAAATGCATTCCGAATTTCCTCTGCACACAATTCAGCGGCCTTATTCGTTGCCGCGGAAGACATTTTTTTTTAAACCTAGCACTAACTACCAGAGGTTGATCCTTCTTGATAAATAAGGAGGCTAACTCTGACCTAGCTAAGGCTACGTTCCCACTACCACAGGATTTAATCGACCGATCCACTTTTCCTCACAAGTCGTTTACGCCGCTAATCTATCTAGATTGAACCGGTGACTATACTCAGCAGTAAACAACATAATTTTGGATTTTAATTTGTTCCACCATATATTCCTAACCAGACACCTCGTCAGTTCCAGCTGTAGTATTAGTAGCAGCTGGTCCCGGAAATCGTGCTCACCAAAAATGATGAGTTCAATTTCCAGTGGTCAGCCATCTTAACCTTAGGATTATCTAAGTTTACACGAACCGGAACGAGTCTATGATTCGAGTAAACTATATAATGGAAACTTGGACACAATAAGAGCCCTACATTGACTCTGCTAACTAAGACTCGGTCGAATTAGCGAGAACGCACTTCGGTTAACGAGTCGCCCCTATTAGTTCAAGTCCACACTACCTTCGAGCGTGTTCATTACGGTACTTATCGACAAGATCAAACTTGTTGATAAATTCCGAAATGATTTCAAGTCCTGGGTGTTAGTACCTGATCTTGCCCCTAGATGATTTATATCGGGGCCAAGTACGGTATTCCAATCACTCGCTAAGACGAACCGACGAGATGTCGTCAAAAACGGCTCGATCCGCCGAAACAAATCAGGCCGCTCAGCACGGTCATTGGGTGCATAAACACCATTCAGATGAAGAAACTTATCCTTTATAGTAACATCCAGCGCACAAGGACTGCCCATCAAACTGCGAAGACAAGAGCACAAGCCGCGTCCCAAAACTTGCTCACCAGCCAGGAATATCATCTCGAGCGATCATCAAAACATACTGAATATAGGGTGAACCTCCTAGACGGAATTCTCTCACAGTCGCGGGTTTCTGTACACATTACAAATTCACCCCGTGAAGCTGAAGTTCGAGAGTGAACCTCGCCCTGAGACACCCGACCCCGGGCATTCACACTAGCTAACCAGATTGCCATTATCAAACCAATTAGGATTTCTCTTCTACATTGAATATAGCTGGGGTGAGGACACCGACGGCTTGTCCTATTCATCCTGTTCCCATCTCAGTCTTGATCGTACTATCATAAGACATGTCACCAATGTCTTAAGGGAAATTGAGTTTTAATGCTCTATACCGTGAGGGGTGAGAAAACAGCTGTAAACTCCCTGAACATTAGTGATTCAATTTATCCACCTTATCGTTATCGAAGAATACTACCGGAGGATACATCCCAACGATTTGGACCTCAATCATGGACCGAATTTTTTGCCCACCAATCCCAGATTTAATCACAGTCGATGTAAGTTTAGCTTAAGGAAAGGTCATACTAAACCGTTTATTTTTTTTCATTTTCATTAAACACTTTACATGTTTTATTTCCATCGACTGAATAGCTACCTTTTCTTCCTGTTCTTTGATTACTCGGCACGCATGTGTCCCCAGTACTGAAAATAGGTTTGTACACACACACACACACACACACACACACACATATATATATATATATATATATATATATATATATATATATATACATTGGTCAAAATATTATTGGTCAATATATATATATATATATATATATATAATATTATTGGCCATATATATATAGCCGAGAAAAATAACAGCACTCGTGGCTTGATGATTACGTCGAACATGAAACAGACTGTTCCCCAGTAGTGAAAATAGGTTTCTATATATATATATATATATATATATATATATATATATATTATATCAAAATATTATTGGTCAATATATATATATATATATATATATATATATATATATATATATATATATATATATATATATATATATATAGAAAAATAACAGCACTCATGGCTTGATGATTACGTCGAACATGAAACAGACTGTCGCCTCTAAGTGTTGACTTCAATGTACACTTTGGGACAGTTTGGGAAGAGGAAGAAGGACCGGTTTTTCAAGCAGATTCACCATAAAGAAGAGTTTATCCGAAGTATTACCATGCAAATATTTATAGTAAATGCACAGAAAAGATACATGCAGCGGTGGGAAAGTAATTTCCGAGTACTTTCGTCATAGTAATGTCATCATCAGGGTATTGTTTATTACAAGATAAATATTGTAGTTTCCATTATTGTCAAAGACAAAGTTGTATTCAGATCAAAGTTAAATTTCTTGCAAGTGTTGTAAGGAACACTGTGTCAGTGCGTGACCGCGAAACCGTTTAAGGTGAGGTAACTAATTATGGTGTCGATATAATGACATTGCTATGTCGAAAGTACTCGGAAATACAAGAAATATGTATCAACACGAGCTTAGCAATTATCTTTGTTGATATCGCGGAAGAGAGTGTACTACTAAAATCTGATAAACCTGACGTTTGTATCCGTTACGTCGATGAGACTTTTTTGTCTCTTCGATAACGAGATTAAAGCGGGCCAATTTCCTGTGCCCCTTAACAATATACATCCGGCCATGACATTTACACAGGAAAAGGAGGTTGATGCATCTCTTCCCTTTCTCGATGTACTCGTCAGCAGATCTGCTTTGTGTTAGACATTTTCATGACGGTCGTCTTCGAGTATAGAATCCAGAGGTTGGCAGTGAATATTTCGGAGACAGTAGGAAATCGTAGTGCAGGTTCGCAGTGGATATCGCAGCAAAGTAGCAGAGCGTAGTTCTTCCGTCTGTCATGTTCGCCCGACAAGTTGCCTCTGGTCCTTCCGGGTAGGAAAACAAAGATGGCTGCCTTTATTCACGAAGGATCCAGTGTTCTGCGGCTCCTGCTTGGTTAATCTTCTATTGGTAGACTATAAAGGGAATTAAGTCACTTTGACTCGCTCACTAGTTACATATAATATACACAAAAAACCGTAACACTTTGGGTTTCATTACTTCTGTTTACTGTAAGCCAACGTTTACTGGTTTGTATATCCGTTGGGATTCTTTTTGTCCAAAGAAGCGCAAAATCAATTTAATTAAGACCCTTACCCATAGGACTCTCATGATCTGTTCAGACATCATGTTGGATGATGAACTCAGGTTTATTACTTCTACTCTCTGCAACAATGCCTACCCATTAGGCATTGTTCAAGCAATTATTAAGAACAAAATTACTGAATTTAACAAAGTGAATCCTGCTATAGTAAAAAGATGTCATGTGTATCTACGACTTCCTTGGCTAGATTTTATCAATGATAGGTTTGCTAAGCAGGTTTCTACCGCAGTTCGACATTGTTACTTTGCCGCTAACACTCGTGTTGTTTTTTCTGCCAGGCCTGTCCTTCCGCCTATGCGTAAGGATGTTCTCCCACCACATCATAATAGTTCATTAATTTATTCTTATAAATGTAGTTGCGGTTTGCACTACATAGGGAGATCGATGCAAAGGCTGGTTGTTAGAATAAAACAACACGTTCCAGCGAAAATCTGAAACCTTAAGTACACTCCCTCGGATGTTTTGACCAATACATACGGTTCTTCCATCGCAGAACACCTTATAAATAGCCATAATTGTGCTGTTTGTTTTAGTGTGGTCGCTTTTACCATCCTTAGCATGTTCTACCCAAATTACCACCTGAAAGTGTTGGAGGCCATCTATATTCATCCATTAAAGGCTTCTCTTTGTAAAGTGAAGGACTAGGTCTCCAAGTAATTGACATTTAAATAGTTTTTCTCTCCCACCAATAAATTTTTTACCATTGTTTTTTTTTTGTTTTTTTTATTATATAATTTACTCAGTTTACCTCGATTTACCTCTATTGAGCGACGTACGAAACCGGTTATCTGGCCCGTTTTTCATTTTGACTTTTTATTATCATGAGTTGTAATAATAAAACTATTTTTTTTCTGTTCATGGCAGTCATATATATATATATATATATATATATATATATATATATATATATATATACTAGTAATAATCTTATAAGTATAAGAAAATATACTCGTCCGGAAAACCTTTGGTGTCTTGATTTGAAAATAATGAAACCAATACCAAAGGTGAAAAAAAAGGTATGAAAAATAAAGAACCAAGAACATACGTTAGCCGAAAATAATCGTCTAGCATGCAAGTCCAAAGCCCAAAGATAAAAAACCGATACGATTAAGCAAGATAAGTAAATAAAGTGCTCGATACGTTAAGTAGACCAACCCTGGTTAAACCTAGAGAGCCAGAATGGACGTTACTAAGTGATGTAATTTAATGTCTAAGAAACTAAAGTTCGTAATTTATAAAGTCCATCAGAGGACAAAACGCGTCGGTAAAGAAAAAAAAAATTCTTTTGTCTTTATTCATATTTTTTTTTCAGATATATTTTATTAATATATGCAAGAGCAATATTTTTGAAGTGTCTGACTCAAATAACGTTAACTAATAACGAGTGGACAGAGCGATTGTTTGATGTGCCGTGTACGAAACTCTAGTTTGGTTTGGTTTGTTTTGTTTTACGGCATATCAAACTCAGTGGGTTATTTAATGCCGATAACTTTTTTTTCCTGGTAATATTTTGTTTTCTCAAAAATCTGTAGCTGGTAATATTGTTTTTAAAAATATATTGCTGGTAATATTTTTTTTCAAAAATATATTACTGTTAATAGTTTTTTCCTCCAAACTTTTATCTATGGTAATAATTTTTTACAAAGTATTTCGGGTATTAAAACCTATTTTTTCACTTTCGTAATGCTTTTTGCCTCAATTTCGGGGTTAACTTTTTGCCCATAGCTTGAACCCTAACAGGTGCTACTACCCCGGGTCAGGGTGGACCTGGGAACACCAGCAATTAAGAGGTGGTTCCACGCTCCTCAAAACCTCATGGTCAGAGGCCTTGCGGTTGGACGTAGTTTATCGTCTTACCCTGGACGCGGATGTAGTTTATCGTCATACCCAGGACGCGTATGTAGTTTATCGTCATACCCTGGACGTGGATGTAGTTTATCGTCATACCCAGGACGGAAGAAACTCTAGAGTCGGGATTCTGAAGGATGCATCTATCAGCTAAGTGACAAGTATTAATATTTGCATTAATCCTATGTATACATACATAAAGAATTAACGTATTTTTTGTGTTTTTTTTAATTCGATATTTTCATAACTTCAGAGTTTATCATAGTGCACATGTCTGCTACAAAATGGGGTGCATGTTCTATCCCTGCCGGAAAATACGTTTTCTTTACTAACATGTCTCGAATAGTTTGATATTTACTACGTTTTGTTTACTTTGACATGAGACCATAACTATGAAAAGAATTGCTCATTGGGAGGTTAACTTGCTTTTACTGTTCGGCTGGACAGGCAACAAAGTATTAATATTCTGTCAACCGCATCACTCTCTTCGTGTAATCGAGAGAAATTTAAAAGAAAAAAATTCCATCATTCAATTTTTGCGCTGTACATTTTCTGTTATGAGATGTGCATTTTGTCAATAGAAAATAAATTCAGTATTTGCCAGTCAGAATCGATAACAATGGCAGGTCATATGTCTATATTTCGAAAAAGGTTTCCATAATATTATGAAAATTAATTACATAAGAATAATGGCCGAACGAATGGACTTCGTAACCCATTTTCTTAATACTGGAATTCACCCAATACAGAGATCGAGAATTAATCAAATTAGGGTGTTACTGTTTAAATTGTTACGGGAATGAGATGCGTTGTATAAATGAAAAAAAGAAAACAGGTGGTTAAAAGAGTAGGATTACCAGGAAGAAAGATAGCGGTTGACCTACGACCTAAACAGGTTAAGAATATAATGTTCAGAGAAGCAGCTACGCGGGAGTCTTTTCTGTAAAGTAGTTGTACTTAGGAAAGTTGAATGGACATTTCCTATCACATTTTGAACATAGATAAAATAGTGGTGAGTCGACTCTGTAGAAGAAGCATAGTGTGTGCGATATCGTAAATGTGTAACTAAGGAACAGGACACATCTGAACATTTGAACATTTGCAAGGCAAACAGCCACGGATTAGCGAAAGGCTTGTGACGTTGCGACTTAAAAAAAAAAAAAGAAAAAAAGAAACCGCGAAATAGAGGATAAGTCTTCGCCCAGAAGGCCATTTAAAACGATTTTGAATTTTTTCAAGGTTAGAAAATTTAGATTGTGCAGCTCCAGCCTAAATATCTGGTAAAGATTAAGCATGGCAGAAACATTCATGTACCGCGCCGACCATTTATGTTCACCATCTTTAGCAATGGACTATACCGGGTATAAGAGTAAACTTGTTCTTATAGTGTAACAGCAAAATTGTCCAATTGTTATATTAAGCTCTGAACCGTTGTATCTTAGAAATATTTTAAAATATCTTACTGAAATTCTCCGAGGTTTTATAACACGATTGGACTCTACTTTGTGTAATAAGAATGTATAATTACTCTCCAAGCTTAACAGAAGAATCGTGCTGAAATCGATCATAAACGAAAATGACATGTTCATCATTAATTAATCATACGTTAAGATCGAAAGCGCACGAATAATTGAAATTAAGTTCAAATATATATATATATATATATATATATATATATATATATATATATATATATATATATATATATATATAAAAAAGGCTTAAACACTAATATTCCATGGTCACCTGGATTCTTCGTCTTGAAATTTTTTTCTAAAAATATACATGTATGGGTATTTATATATTTTGCATATGTATGTATATTTTCACTAATATTATCTATCTATCTATCTATCTATCTATCTATCTATATATATATATATATATATATATATATATATATATATATATATATAAAGTATATAATTGGTATACACGGAATGAATTCCAATAACCAACAATTACTATTCTTAAAAAGAGTGCTCAATACAAAGTAGAGCAGATATAATTATTTTATAAAAATTTATAACATAAGTATGTTATAAAATCACTAAAAAATAGCCATTTTGTTTCAACACACTCTGTGTCTTATCAAGTGATGATGTTGAAAAGAAAATAAATGGTTTTAAAAGTTTCAGATTAATTAACGATCCTACACTAGGGGGAAACATTGTTACAAAAGCTAGAATAACCAATCAAAACGAAGTATAGAAAGATTCAAAAGCTTGACAACGAAATGCTGCTCTAATAGCTATTCAGATCTTTAAATACGTGTAATATTAAAATTAATTTATACTAACTAATAATTATAAATTTACATGATAAAAATTGAAT
>CAHIKZ030005622.1:1565000-1612500 GCA_903632075.3 Acanthosepion pharaonis | reverse complement strand
GGAAGGAAAAAAATGACATACTTAAAATCAGAAACAGTTGAAAGTTCTAGTGTATTTTAATGCGGAAAGAGGTCTCGGAAAATTTGATGCCCAAAGGATATAATGAAGGCAAGTGAGACAGAGGAAAGCGGGAAATAATGTACGTAACGAGTTCGTGTAAATGATTGGCAAAACAAGAATTACGGGTGATAGAAAAATATAAGATTTACTAATAGCTAAAGAAAAGATGTTGTGAAGATCGCTTATCTCCTGAACGGACACTGTACATAAAAGAAAGAAAAGGTTGATTTGCTAGAATCCACTATAGTAATTTGAAACGATTTGCACGCATTTCACATGTAAAATAATTTGCTACATATACCTACCCATAAATTAAGCTTATTTTACTGAGTGTCTCATACATTTGGCCTTCTGGTACATTGAAGTTACACTTAGAAAAATCACCCTAAGTGAAGCATGTTTAATTTAATTCATTTATTATTCTCAGAGTAGGAAAAGTTCTCGTTAATTAGGTTTCAAATTCATTAATGTTTTGTCTGCCTCCACGTCCAAACAAACTCCGATGATGAAATAGCACAAGTTGATATGGGCCTCCATACATGGGCAACACGTCAAATTGCTGGTCTCTACAAATAAACACGTTTCAAATTAATAATTCAAAAACGAATGATTTGCAGACATATGCATTTTATCCTTGATTCGGTGTGAGGAAACTGGAACTCAAATTTTGTAAAATTATTTGTGATACATCCTGTATTTATAGTTTTGAATCTTTTGATCATAAAACTAGTATTATTAATATTGGCACATTGATAGGTATGCAGCCTGCATTCCTATCATTGCAGTTTTATAGCATCCTTTTGAAATCATGAATGAATTTAAACGCAGTACTAGATTGGCTGATAGGTCACTGTTGAAATTGCTAGTTGCAATCGTAGGTTTTATGTTAACAGTCTCTTCATACTCATTTCTCGCTTGTGGAACCCCCTTCGGGAATCGTTCTTTCTTGTCAACGTCGATCTTTAAGAATTTAAATTCAAAATCAATCGCCATCTTTTGCATCCTTGATTCGTGTTCTTTTATGGTTATCACTCTTTCTTTCTTTCTGAGGAAATCCCTAGCGTCTAAGTGGCTTTCTATCGACTTACTTGGGCAGGGGAATTATTAAAAAAATGTCTTATATAAAAGGGAGGGCTGAAAATATTTTTAGATACCGAGATTCATTTGGAGATAATAGTGATTTACTGACATATCTCCAACTAATTTACCCATAGATGGGGGAAAAGGTGGATTCATAACTTTCTCATTTATATTTTTGCCTAAGTGATTATAAAGAACACGATTGGAATAGGAATTTTGAGGCAAATAATGATAAAGTACCTATAAATCTTTTAAAAAGTCAAGGATATTATATTGTATTTATTTTATGACCTGAACAACTATTTTAAAATGATATAAAAGATTATATTTTGATAAATATCATGTTTTCAGAATGGTCTAATGAATGCTAATGTACAAAAGTTTTTCCCGCCACAAATTTCCATATTTTACGAGTGAACCGGTGAAATTCAGTCGTACAGAATTGCTGAGGTCTTAATTTTATTGACTTGGTAGACAATCATTGCATGTAGAAGAGATGAAATATTCCTGAATGTAATATGAAAGTTTGACTGAATCCTCGTTTGGGAAAATCTCAGATATATTTATTTGGAAGCTGTTGAGATGTCAAAAAACGTTAAGGTCGGCGGTTTGATTTTACCAGACTTGCTAAACTTGTGATACCTAGAATTAAGCGCTCTCCCTTAGAAATTGTAACAACTATAAGTCCAGCAAACTTGTATTATAAGACATAAGTTGGTTATGAAGAGCACATATGCACCTGAACATGAGGCCATTTCCGTATTAGCTCGCAAGTGATATAACAAACTCGACTGGAACTGGAAAACGGCAATCTGTCTCCTGATTCTGAGCCGTTATCTATTACACCATCCACAATTCCAAACTCACAGCACCTCGTATTCCCAAGCTGTCATCCTTTTAGATAATGACCAGAATCGACGTTGCTTAAGTTCGGATATCGTACACGAACCGGTGTTTCAACTTGATAAGCCTGCATTTTCGAAGAAGAAAATTAAATACGTTGAATGCGGCATTTACCTAGATTGGAAAACCAGCAGTAATCTAATCTAATCCCGAGAGATCTAGAGGGCAACTATTCGTTTGCTGAAGTACTGAGAGACGTACATTTGATAGGTTTATGATAGTACTACGTTTACTATAATATCGGAGAAAATGAAGACATTGAAATTGAAAGATCTCGAAGTTTTATTTTTGTAAGTCGACAGCATAGTTTTTCCGAGATTACTAAAAACAACACGTTAACATAGATTGCAACAGAATATTACCATACAAAGATAATAAGTTAATAAGAATACCCAAATGACAATTATGCTTTCTGTGTCTCTCTCAAAATAAAAAAAAAAGAATGATGCATTTATTAATAGTCAGGATTTTCTTTTATTCTTTTCATTTTCAGTTATAATTCCCTGTTACATATCACTAAAAGATCCCAATAAGTAACTTATGCTTATCATTCACTATAAAGACGTTAAACTATTTAATCATTTCAGCAAATAGGGACCTTAAATATCCCCTTACGTAAAAAAATAATGTTGCTTATGAATTCACCTGTTTTGGGCGATTGCGAGCGCAATATTAATAATAACAAACTACTTTCGCTACAGATGTTTCAAATTAATATTAAACTCAAATCACCACCCAGGCAGCATATATCATTCGTGGGCCCAGTTCATTATCCGACGCTTGAGGCGTTCCCAGAGAAGGAAGTGCCCGTGGCGCTTGAATTAAACCCACTTTAAAACTCGACAATGTGTCAAATTCGGTAGCAAGGAGAATGCGTTGAAATCAATCAATAATAACAAAATGGTATTAAATTGTTTCATTGTCCACAGAAGGACTTCATCATCTCGGAGACTGATTTTTCATTTGTCGAAGCTTAATACAATTCACTTATATATCGATGATCACATCACATATACAAAAGAGAAACCAAATACAATTATCAACCTGATATAAATATTCGTAGATAATACTGAAAATGCTGAAAAATCAAAGCTTTTATTATCAGAATAAAAAAAAAACACGCGTTAAATGAAACTTATTTAATCAGTCAACGGTATGCGTATAAATAATAATATAAAGTCTAAATATTTACTAAGGCGTTTTTCCGGTGCCGTCGTGATTGAGTGAAGCGTTTTACACATGAGATCACTTATACGACTCTCATAAATTAATTTAGATTTTAACCTTCCAATAATACCAGTCTTTTAGCAGCAAAATCATTTTAAGCACACAGATATATGGGAGACTATATATACAAGAGTCAGTGGATGAATTTTCGTCTAATTTGCCCCCAAATGAAAATAACACTGATTTATTTGATTCACTCAATCAATCCTTACCTTCAAATCATCTTTAAAAGTAATTTTCTTGGTCTCTCGCTCAATTAAAACTGGGCTGTAGCCCGTGGAATTACGTGGCCATATTTGAGGTGTGATGTGGTCACAGAAATTGTCTGGCAGCTATGACTGAGTTCTCCTGCTTATGTAGCGTGGTGCAGAGACCTGTTGCCAGATATAGGATCTTCGAAGAGTCACTCTCTTGACTAAGGCCGCATACCTCTTCAGGGCACTTTTTTCAGGCCTCCGTGTTGAGTCTGAGGCACTGTGGGAATACCAATGGAAGTATAATGTCGCCATCACAAGAGATCACTCCAAAAACCTTCGTAATCACCATTAGACTTATCCAAGTTTTTTACGAATCCTGTATACTTTAAAACCCAAACACTCTGAAATGTTCGTATTGGAGCTTTTGGTGAGAATGTCATGCAGTACATCATGACATTTCCAAAATTTTGGCCGAGTGAATTGCGTCTGGTTCTCTTTTTCTCACATAAACTGCCCAACTGCTCCGAGTAAACTGCTCAGTCGACTAAATCAGAAACAAAGAATATATATATATATATATATATATATATATATATATATATATATATAAGGGTGCCCCACAAAACCCAAGAAATTTGGTACAGATTATTTAATCTTTGGACATTATGCAAAAGACAAAAATTTAATAGCTTAAAACAGAACACAAATTTTGGCTGTGATGTTCAGACTAAACATTCATTCATTCAAACTTTTCATCATATAGTAAATTTCAAATTTCGAGTTTTTTTTTGTATGTGGAGTAATGTGTCCCGTTTCGTGTATATATATATATATATATATATATATATATATATATATATATTAGTAATTACATTGAATTTTAATTATATTGTGGTCTTCAGACAAATTCTGTTGTTTGTATAATAATCGCAAATTATGTGAATATGTTATCTCTATCCTGTCTCTCTCTTTATATATATATATATATATATATATATATATATATATATATATATATATATATAGAGAGAGAGAGAGAGAGAGAGGGGAGAGAGAGAAAAGAGAGAAAGAGATTTAATAGGTCGGTTAACAATATTGCTAATGAAAATGTTGATATATATTTTCCGTTTGACTAAACTGAAGTACGAAGAGAAAAAATTAATGTCCGAAAATTCTGATTTAAAAAAAAAACAAAACTATTTAATCTACATATTATAAAATGTACATGTGGACCATCTTTCGTTTTAATCACATATATATTTAATCGTATATATATATATATATATATATATATATATATATATATATGAACATTTAATGAACAACAGATACTTTAAGGTACCATTACAATAATTTATTTCACCAAAATCCTTTTTAACACTTCCAACAATGAAATGAGAGGAAAAATGTGATTAGAAATTGATGGGTAGTGTAATTTTTGTAATTAAACAGGGAGGGTGAAGGTGGCGGTTAAAGAGACAATACAAAATATAGTGAGGGTTAAATTTACATCTCTCTTAAATAAGCCTTAAATTGGGGTAGGAGGAGTGATACGTGATATACGAGGCTACGATTTTCCCCAAGGAAGATATTGCACAAAAGAAGATCTACATAGGCATTTCGGCGGGAAATTGGAAACAACGGTTTTATAACCATCGCCAATCCTTCACTAATGAATCAAAAAAGAATTCAACTGCATTTCTAAGCACTATTGGGAGTTATTGGAAAACAAATTAACCCCACAAATAAAATGGAAAATCATCTCAAAAGCTAAAACTCCAATAAATTTCAGAGACCGATGCAATTTGTGCATTATGGAAAAAATTGTAATTATAAAACATAAGGATCCGGACAGATTATTGAACAGACATAACGAGTTGATATGTAAATGTAGACGTAGAAACCACCTCATCTTAACGAAGTATGTGTAGATACAACCATATAGAAAAAGAAAATATTAATTTTGTTTTTTGAAATGAATGCATGAACACATGAACACTGTAATCTTTGATATGTGCGTTGTTGAACTTAGACTTTGTTATATGTGAACCTATTTATATATATATGTATGGACATTATAGATAAGGGTCTTTATATTAATATATGTATTATTTTTTTAATTTGTGGGCACATGTGTATGGAAGTATGGGTGTATATGTATAGGTGTATATATACATATATATATATATATGTATGTGTGTATATGCGAATATGAATATACTAGTGGAGGGCATATTTGAATACTGACATTAATCTTTGTGCCAGGTATCGTTATATGTATGTATATATAAGTGTGTGAATTCTACATCTGTGTGGATTTACATGTATAGATATATATTAGTACATGTATGTGGATATATATGTATATTGTGTGTATATGTGGGGACATATATGTGTATATGTATTTATTTATATATATATATATATATATATATATATATATATATATATATAGGGTTTTTTTTTGCATGATTTGATTTTAAATAGAAGTAATGAGATCATTATAATGGCGTTTAAATTTAATATTCTTAATACTTAATATCACCTTATCTTGTAATGCTCTATAATTAGGTTTGTTGAATATATTTTTATCTTCTGAAGGAGTTTTCTTTTTAAAAATGATAATTTAAATTTAAATTTACCATTATTTAACTAGTAATAACAATATTAGCAAATTTCCTTTAATAATATGTAACACTTCAAAAATTACCTGAATTTAAACTTTAACTATGGAATCTAAATTAAATCTAAATCAATTTAAAATATTTAAATATAGATTATGATTATGAAATATATATATAATTAATGTACGAAGATGAATAATATTTTGTGTATATTGTTACATGTGTGTCTATGTGTGTATTTGTACTTATTAATGTGAGTAGGTATGTATAAATTTATAGAAATAGATTTGTGAGAGATATATAAGAAAAAACAAAATCTTTAATATTACCCTCTAATACCATTAAATAAAGAAACCAAAACCTTAATTAAACTTACCAATATAACAATAAATAAAAATTGCATTCACAAATTATTTTAGATATTAATATAGATGAATTCATTGTTACCGTAGTTTTCTTCCGATATTGTGAATCACAATGTTTCGGGTAAATGTACTATTGCAATTTTAAATAATTCTTTAATATGTTCTCGATAAATATATTTATTACAATAGTAGTTAACTTGTACTAAATCCCTAAACTAGTTAATTAAAAAATTGAATACTGAATTTAATATCTTCCAATTTTTTAGACACCTAATTTTCTATCAAACATTGTAATCTATCTTTTACATAATTTTGTTAAAACAAAATTACAACTTCTTTCGATTCACTTCCGTCTCCCCCTTCCTCTTTACCATAAAAATCTTTTGAATATGTCTGTCTTTTTCCCCTTTTTCTCTCTTTCGATTCACTTTCCTCTCCCCCTCTCTCTTTGTCATAAAACCTTTTTTTTTGAATACGTCTGAGCCTTTTTCCGCTTTTTCTCTCTTTCGATTCACTTCCCTCTCCCCCTCCCTCTTTGCAATAAAACTCTTTTGGATACGTCTGTCTTTTTTCCCACTTTTTCTTTCTCTTTCCCTTTACTTTCTTTCCTTTCCTCACCATTCCTATATATCACTTCCTTTTTCTTTTACCACATAAATAGGTCAAGGTTAGGTCACTCCTCCTACCCCAATTTAAGGCTTATTTAAGAGAGATGTAAATTTAACCCTCACTATATTTTGTATTGTCTCTTTAACCGCCACCTTCACCCTCCCTGTTTAATTACAAAAATTACACTACCTATCAATTTCTAATCACGTTTTTCCTCTCATTACATTGTTGGAAGTGTTACCTGATGATCCAAAATCCTTTAAAAAGGATTTTGGTGAAATAAATTATTGTAATGGTGTCTGTTGTTCATTAAATATTAGCTCTGTTCTTCACATTGAGCTCTCAGGATTTCATCCTCCTTGGATTTACCAATTCAGTTTCCCAAATTCTTCATAACTTAAATATATATATATATATATATATATATATATATATATATATATATATATATATATATGAAGTTTGTAAATAGTATTAAACTCCGAGTTGTGCAATGAACGTAGGGTATTATATATATATATATATATATATGTGTGTGTGTGTGTGTGTGTGTGTGTGTGTGTGTGTGTGTGTGTGTGCGTGCGCGTGTGTGGATCGTCCACTTATTTCTTGATATCCTTTTTAAGAGAATCAGTCTATGCAATTATATTACTCATTATTAATTTAGTGAGCATTAATTTTTAATCAGTATAATTCACTTTTTAATGGCCTGACCCCAATCAAGGCTATAATGCCACTAAGATACGATGTGATACTTTGAGTAAAAGAAAATGAGAAAACGTTAGTGGGTCGAAAGAGCAATAAAAGGAACATGATTCGCGAAAAATAGATGGTGGTGATTGATGCTACATTTAAATTTTTCACAGTCGTATTTGACTGGAATGCAAATACCCGGGAATGTTTTCCACAGTCGAAAAGGGTGGCTAGAGAAAATATTAGAATAGATCTCACGATTGCCTCTCGCCATTTCGACAAAGGTTTTGGCCTAGTTGCTAATCTCATCCTACGCTTAAATTCATTCAGTGAAGATAACAACTCGAAAAGCTCATATCATAAATGCCATGAGAAGCTCATGTCACAAATACCATGAGAAGCTCATATCATAAATGCCATGAAAATATTTATAGGAAAGAGAAGGAAAAATATTTATAGGAAAGAGAAGGGGAAATATTTATAGGAAAGAGAAGGGGAAATATTTATAGGAAAGAGAAGGAAAAAGTTTTATAGAAAAGAAAAGGGGAAATATTTATAGGAAAGAGATGGGAAAAGTTTTATAGAAAAGAGAAGGAAAATATTTATAGGAAAGAGATGGGAAAATATTTATAGAAATGAGAAAGGAAAATATTTATAGAAAAGAGAAGGAAAATATTTATAGGAAAGAGAAGGGGAAATATTTATAGAAAAGAGAAAGGAAATATTTATAGTTAAGAGAAGGGGAAATATTTATAGAAATGAGAAGGTGAAATATTTATAGGAAAGAGGAGGAAAATATTTACAGGAAAGAGAAGGGGAAATATTTACAGAAAAGAGAAGGGGAAATATTTACAGAAAAGAGAAGGGGAAATATTTATAGAAAAGAGAAGGGTAAATATTTATAGGAAAGAGAAGGGAAATATTTATAGAAATGATAAGGGAAATATTTATAGGAAAGAGAAGGAAAATATTTATAGAAATTATAAGGGAAATATTTATAGGAAAGAGAAGGAAAATATTTATAGAAAAGAGAAGGAAAAATATTTACAGGAAAGAGAAGGGGAAATATTTATAGAAAAGTGAAGGAAAAATATTTATAGAAAAGAGAAGGAAAAATATTTATAGAAACGAAAAGGGAAATATTTATAGGAAAGAGAAGGGAAAATATTTAGAGGAAAAGATGGGAAAATATTTATAGGAAAGAGAAGGGAAATATTTATAGGAAAGAGAAGGGGAAATATTTATAGGAAAGAGAAGGGGAAATATTTATAGAAATGAGAAGGAAAAATATTTATAGAAAAGAGAAGGAAAATATTTATAGAAACGAAAAGGGAAATATTTATAGGAAAGAGAAGGGAAAATATTTAGAGGAAAAAGATGGGAAAATATTTATAGGAAAGAGAAGGGGAAATATTTATAGGAAAGAGAAGGGGAAATATTTATAGGAAAGAGAAGGGGAAATATTTATAGAAATGAGAAGGAAAAATATTTATAGAAAAGAGAAGGAAAATATTTATAGAAAAGAGAAGGAAAAATATTTATAGAAACGAAAAGGGAAATATTTATAGGAAAGAGAAGGGAAAATATTTATAGGAATGAGATGGGAAAATATTTATAGAAATGAGAAAGGAAAATATTTATAGAAAAGAGAAGAAAAATATTTATAGAAAAGAGAAGGTGAAATATTTATAGGAAAGAGACGAGGAAATATTTATAGAAATGAGAAGGAAAAATATTTATAGAAAAGAGAAGGGAAATATTTATAGAGAAAGAGAAGGAAAAATATTTATAGAAAAGAGAAGGAAAATATTTATAGAAAAGAGAAGGGAAATATGTATAGAAAAAAGAAGGAAATACTTATAGAAATGAGATTGTAAATTGGCTAAAGTCAGCATTTCAGGTCAGGTCCGATAACATTATAGACAGTTCTCTGAATTTTCTCAAGAGTCTCATAAGTCACAGCGGCCGCAGGGCAGCAATATTTAATTCACAGACCAATGATTGATTTATAAAAATTGCAACATGAATTTCGTTATGAAAAATCATCAAACACAACCGAGTGAAAAAGATTTCCTAGAGGCAGACGTATCAATTGACTCAATATAATCATTCCATTTCATTTTAGTGGAAAAAGTGAGACGGGGGTTATCATCAACATTAATAATGAAATGTAAGAATGTTCCTCTAAAATGAATAACAGTTTCGTTTTTGAAGTGTTACAATTTACAAGCTATTCTTTGTGACAGATAACACCTGATTAAAAGTCATTTTCAAGATCAGCTGCTAGTTTTAATTTATCGGATTAGACGGACGTACTATTGAGGCAGGACTAAATAGTTGTGTCATTAGCATAAATATCTAGTTGGGTGCTGACGACATGACGAAAGATAGAAAACAAACGAGGTTCATGTATAAAGTCAATAACACTGAATATTAAGATGTCATTGACTTTTCAACAGACTTGATTTTACAATTGGATTTATTTCCAGGAATCCTATTTCCCTAAAAGAATATTATTTTATGATGGAAAATATTTGAATATTTTATGACAGCTTAATTATATTATCGCACAATCTTATGAGGCAGAAACATATGGCAAATATTTACTTTTATTGGTTTCTGATAATGCTCTGTTTTTGATTGGCTCATCCTGTGTATGACGATAAACTACATCAGCGTCCTGGGTAAGATGATTAACTACGTCCAACAGCAAGGCATCTGATCTTTAGGTTTTGAGGAGCGTGGAACCACCTCTTAATTGCTGGTGTTCCCAGGTCCACCCTAGACCAGGGTGGTAGCACCTGTTAGGGTCCCAGCTATGGGCAAATAGTTAACACCCAAACCTGTGTAAAATAGGTTTTAATACCAGAAATACTCTGTAATATAAAATTATTACTAGCAATAAATTTTGAAGGAAAAATTATTATCAGCAATATTTTTAAAAAAATACCAGCAATACAAACAGCTATACATTCTTTGAAAAAAATATGACCAGCTACAAATTTCTTCCAGGAAAAATATTCCCAGATATAGATTTTTGAAGAAAAAATTACCAGCAATAAAAATTTTGTCGGCATTAAATAACCCATTGAGGTTGATATGCCTTAAAACAAGACAAACCAAACCAAAATTTCATTGGCAACCTTTATTACAAAGATTGGTCTTAAGCAACTATTTTCCAGAAATACGCTGCGCAACTGCTTGTTAATATATATATATATATATATATATATATATAAAACAGATTTGGAATTAAAGTACCTTTAGTTAATGATCATTTTCACCTACGAATTTTAATTTAAAAATTCGCAGGATTTTTCAGACTGTTTATGGTATCAGTTTATTTTTCTTTCCCGTTTTTTTTTTAATTTCCGTGAATTTCCGTCAAATTAAATTTTGACCGATTGACCATTCGATCTCCTCCTCCCAAATCCCTACTCAGGCTCTCCTACTTTCATAATATGTTTCCAGTAACGATGGCTTCTTCTCCCCTTAACTCCCAATAGATCCCCAATAACACACTCTGCTTCTCTTCCTTTCTCCAAATAAACAGTTAACTACAAACTGATAATATAAGCCGTTTGAAAAACCTGCGAATTTTAAAATTAAAATTCGTAGGTGAAAATGATCATTAACTAAAGATATCTTAATTACAATTATAATGAAAATTTGCTCTGTTTATTGAAAATAAACATTGGACGCTCTTTTGTGAGTCAGTTTAAACATATTTCAAGTTGTACATTTTATTTATAGGATTCGCCTGGATTATACCAACGGATTACTATATATATATATATATATATATAAGTGTGTGTGTATGTGTGTGTGTGTGTGTGTGTGTGTGTGTGTGTGTGTGTGTGTGTGTGTGTGTGTGTGTGTGTGCTCTAAATTTACATTGAGCAAGGTTTTGTAAAAATAAATATAAAAAATATCAATAAGAACACCGGATTATATATCTTACTGTACTTTCTGTATATATATATATATATATATATATATATATATATATATATATATATATATATGTCAGGTCATCCCATAAGTTCTGTCCGAATTTTAACTTTTTTGTTAACATGATCGAAATTTAAATAGTATTTTATAATGTCTAATGGAGCTGAACATTATTTTTATGTTTAGATGCATTTAAACTGATCAAGTTTTATTTCAGAGAACAATAAAATTAAATTTGGTTTGATTAAAACCTTTCTAACAGGGAAGTACCCAAGAATCATTTGAGGCACATAATGCTTTATGAGTTCAAGAAAGGAAACTCAGCAGCCGAAGCGGCTAGAAACATTCACTCAGTTTATGGAGAGGAATGTGTGAATGAAAGAACTTGCAGAAGATGGTTTGTAAAATTCAGAGACGGAGATTTCACCTTTGAAGATGAAGATCGAACCGGACGTCCAGTTGAGTTCGATGAAAAGCTTCTTGAAGCAGCCCTTGAAGAAAATCCTGCTTTATCAGTTGAGGAATTGGCAGTGGTTCTCAGTTCAAACCATACAACTGTTCATCGTCATCTTCAACAACTTGGAAAAGTTCCTAAAATTGATAAATGTGTGCTTCATGAATTGTTTCAAAACAACCACAAATTCTGATTTGACATCTGCTCTTCTCTCCATTCTCGCCAACTTGTTTCACCTTTTTTGGATATACTTGTGACTGGTGACGAAAAACGGATGTTTTATAGAAATGTTAAGCGTCGTAGACAGTAGCTTGGTAAAGGGGAAGGACCCCAACCACAGCCGAGAAGGGCAAAATGTTCTTCTTTCAATCTGGTGGGATCGCCAAGGAATAATCCACTTTGAATTCTTACCACCTAATGCAACAATTAATGCTCAAATATACTGTCAGCAATTAGAGCGTTTGAACCAAGCTTTGCGGAAAAAAAGACCTGCTCTAGTGAATCGAAAAGAGGTGATGTTTCATCAGGACTATGCGTGACCCCACACAGCAAGAATCACGTCACAAAATATCGCAGAACTTGGCTGGGAGAAAATTATCCATCCACCTTATTCTCCCGATCTTGCTCCTTCAGACTACCTTTTGTTTCGTAGCTTAAAGAATCATTTGGAAGAAACAGCTTTTGTAACACAGGAAGAGTTTAAAACTGATATTTATGAGTTCTTCGAATCAAAGCCAAAAAATTTTTACAGTAATGGAATTAGGAAGCTTGTTAATAGATGGAAGGAAGTCATAGATAATCAGGAAAATACATTGTTGATTGAATCTGTAATTAAATGTAACATTTGGTCACTTGTTTTCTTTATTCAAAATTCGAACAGAACTTATGGGATAACCTGATATATATATATATATATATATATATATATATATATATATATATATATATATATATATATTCTGTGTAAAAAATTAAGATATAAATCAAATATATCCAAATACATATACAATATATAGAGAAATGTCTAAATCTAATAAAACACATCTAACAACAAAAATTAAATTACCTCTGCTTACACATAAAACCATAAAAATATGCCAGATAATCACCAAGAAATGTTACTTTACTTTTGATAACCAAATCTACAGACAGAAGTTTGGTTTACCAATGGAATCTTCTATTAGCGGCTTCTTTGCGTGTCTATTTTTAGAGGTTTTAGGAAAAGCCTCGTTAGAAACATTCAAACTATCAAACTTTTCCTATTTAAAATAAATAGACGACCTACTACTAATATCTCCACAAAATACTAATTTAATAGATTTTGTCAACCAACTTAACAATGTTTAACCTACAATAGACTTCACCTTTGAAACTGAAACCAACTACAGTCTTCCCTTCCTAGATATCATGTTACATAAAAACAATAAGGAACTTAATTTTGGCGTTTATAGAAAAGCTACCAACAAAAACGACCCGCACGGATTTTTTCTCAAACCACTTCACTAAAATTAAATATGGAATAATTATAGTTTTCTATTTAACAGCATTAAGAATTTCAAGCCCCCAATGTTTGCCCAAAGAAATATACACAGAAAAGACATTGAAAATCTACCACACCCATATTATTTCATCCACAAGAAAGGCATACAAAACATACAACCATAATAATAAATTAAAAAGAACAAATGCTTAATACTACCGATCAACTCCGTCATGTCTCCTATCCAGAACATCCTATCCCATCTAAACAATATCTAAATAATCACAGACACTTCTAAAACCATTATGGATATAATCAGCTCTACAAAAACGAATAAAAATAATATTTCTGAAGCAGGCATATATAAAATAAATTTCCAAAAGTATTCCTCACAATACATTAGCGAAACATGCACAAATAAAAAAAAAACAACGCATCTATTAGCACAAAAGAGACCTCATAAATAACAATTTAACAAATGAACTAGTCATACATAGAAATAAATTGGACCACAATTTTGACTTTAAAAACGCTACATTCATAAAAAGAAAATAATTCACTCAGGAGAAAAATCCTCAAGAGTGCCGCCATTGAATATCATCCAAATATTAATATGCACCTTGTTTTTTTCACCTTTCCTAACAGAATCACTACTCTCACAAGCCAACATACACACCAAATGTCGAGAAACCAAAAGAAAACGGTTGAATCTGTCTTGACAACAATCTAAACAATATTTATACATATGACAAAATTCTCTTCAAACATAAAAAGTAAATCACATGACTTTTCAGTTGACCCAATCGATATATATGAGCATTTCTAAACTCTTCTAGTTACTAACGGCATTTTTGTTTCTATAGATATTTTGTTTCAATAATATATATATATATATATATATATATATATATTGGGTATATATATATATTTTATATATATATATATATATATATATATATATATATATATATATATATATATATATATATATATATATATATACTGGGATAGATAGTTGATAACTTTTAATGAATTAATTTACTTGTGAGCATGTACACGGAATCTTTTACTACCAATCTTAGGTGGATTTCTTAGTGACGCATACATACATTGATTCCGATTTCCCCAATGTCTATATAAATATTATAGAATATGTACCTCTACTAATTCTCGGTGACTAAGTTTTAAAATGATTTTTTTAAAAAATGAAAAACTTTCTTGAAGCTTTCGTTTTAGTTTTAATTGAAAGCTAAATCATTAAATTTCCTATTTCTAGTAAGCAAAATGCACTAGTGTATTTCAAACGAAAATGATATTGATTGGAATCAGTTTATTATTTTTTTCCTAAAGTAGATGATTAGTGTCTTTTTTTTTAGTGATTTTCATTGCAATGGAATTCCTTGTATTAAAAATCTTTCAAAAAATAAAATATACTTTTCTGAAAATTTATTTGAGGAATATTAGCCGATTTATAGTATAATTAATCTGATTTGAATCAAACATTATTTGCTTTAAGTTCAAAATAACAGAAAAATAAATTTTTAAAACAAACAATAGCTGTGTTTTTTTTTCTAACAGACTGTAGCCATGTTTACATGATTTACGAGTGTTGGCAACTTTATTCTCATTCTACTGAGACTTTATCTATTAAGAAATAAATTTAAACAAAACAGCTTAGGATATTTTTGACATCTTGGTGTGTGATAATTTTTATTAAGCTTTTCCATTTCTGATTATAAAATAAAGTCTTCACTTAATAACAATATCACCTAAACAGAAGAAATGCAGAATTTTAAAAGATTTTTAAATAAATTATAATAAATTATTATAAGTAAATTTTTATAAAATGAAACAATACTTGTAAAATTCATTACTCATCAATTTTTTCTGAAGACCATTCTATCCTTAACAAATATTATTTATAAAAGCAATTAAAAGCTTTTCTAATTAAAAAAATGTCAGTTTCTTTGCATTTTTTATTTTACGATTAAGAGCAGATTTTTGGGAAATGAGTAGCAGTTAGAAAAGTGGTTTATATTCTCCAAGGACTACTGCTTTTAACTAATGAAATAAACTTTGCAATTAAAATTTAATTTCTCGAAATTTCATGAAATTAATTAAATGCTATGGTGTAACATGTTTGAGAAAATATTTTATCAACTTTTATTAGAAAATCTTGGTAAAAATATTTTTATTTTTTTGTGAATAATTCCTAAAATTTTTAATTAAAATCCGACAAATATTTGATTTTAGCGAGAATTACTAAGTCAATGTATTTCTTATCGAAAATAAAAGGCGTTAAAATGTGAATAGTAAATATTAGGCCGACAGCTGCCAAAAAAAAAAAAAGAAATTAACCAAAATTTCGAGCGTGGTAGAAAGGATTACGAAATTGAATAAAATAATAAAAATATAATTTGGTCTTTAGTCTTAATAATAACATAAACATTTTGACGATAAAACTGCGTTTATGAAGTTTGGGTCCTTGTTTTTATAATGCTATGCTGTTTTATTAATAGTTTCTTTTCTTCCATCTCTAGATTGTGTAGTGAAAGTCTTTTCCGACTTCTGGCTTTCCGGTCAAATTTGATTTTCAAATTTTAAATCTTTATCTTCAATCTTTATAATCTGTATTTTTAATTTTTTCCTTAATTGTTCTCTCATCTTAATGTGTTATTTTTCTCATATTCTTTCACAGTTTGTTCCCACTTGTACTTTAGTGTCTTTATTGCCACTCTGGCATTGAGATTATCTATCACACACACACACACACACACGCACACACACACACACACATATATATATATATTTGGGAAAATTTGTAAAATATAAACGAAAACCTCGAGTAAAATTAGGTACCGAGAAGTCACGGTGAATATATAGGGACGCTAAATTTTTAACTTCGAATTTAAATCATTTTCTGGCGTTTTGCATGCCTGGCAGTAAACCCTTTGTTGATTTCAGTGCCTGATTATAAACGATATTTTCACAGCTCCAGTACATATATAATATTCTACCAAAAAGAATTTTTTTTTCATCTGACGAAGTCCTTTTAAAGGACGAAACACGTCGCATGTAATGTCATTCTATTTCCCAACATATACATACATATATGCCTGTGCGTGTGTCTGTTCACATATGCATAAACTATATACTTAGTGCAATGAATGTAAGAACAGTTTGTTCTACAAATCTTAGACTTACCAAATATTTCGTAAGAGGAAATTTCAATGATAAATTCAAAAAGACTTCAATGATTAATTAGCCGTACGTCTTGTTATCCATCATTGCAGCTGTGAATTTTGCAATTATGACGTCACCATAATGATAATGGTGCTATGAAGAACGAAACGGACGCCACGATTTCAGCTGAGGAAAAATAATAACAGTAAAAGAAATTAAAAAAACTCATAACCAAAGCAAACTCTCAGTACTATTAAGATAGTGCTAATACCAAGAACCTCAGGTTAGCAACGTCCCTTTTAAAACAATCGGTTCTCAAAGTTACGAAAACGGGAAAGTCCCAAGGTTGAAAAGAATCTCAAAAGACGTTCCGTTGACTTTTCTATAAGAATCGCCGCAATGGTCGAGAAAATTACTGGGTTGGTACCGGATTTCACCAGCCTACACTTTACTGAATCATGTGCCGTCATACTCGCTTATCTGGTGCAAGGCGCTGTCCTAATTGGCCCTCAACTTCTTTCAAACTCTTCTTGTACTCGGCGCCAACGAATGTTGATATCCCTGTCCATACTTGTCGTCGTCGGCGTGATGATGGATCTTGTTGAATTTAACTTTTGTCAACCGACATTTCGACGGTCATTGGTTAGTTACGTCGACAGAAACGGTATATTCTTCAAAAGAAACTCAGTCTGCGAGGTGCTCGACGAATTCAAGCTGCGATTATCTTTCAAGCCAGTCCTTTCTAAGAAAACGGATTTGGACAATATTATTACCAGCATCTTCAGTTAGTTAATAAACCAAAGCGGATAACGTCTCCATACTTTAAAATAAGTGTGCAGTTTATGTTTTCCTATCTGATTTTTCTTACTGGACTTTGACATTCTTGTGAGTGTCTCTTTCTAGAATCTCCTCACAATATTTTTTGTTGCCAAAGAGCTTATTATAATGTTGGCAATATCAATGGCGCTCGACGGGATGTCAGTTACGATCGAAATTTAGGTAAATATGCGAGTTTTTGTTTCAGCTCTTCAGGTGTAATATTTTGATTATTAATTTGATTCCAGACTTTGCTTCATCATATTTTGACATTTTAGCACATATTTTTCCGTCTAACAACTTTCCCTGACCCTTAAATTAAATACGTGAAGTGTTTCCCCGCAAGGAATCAACTGATAACCTATACACACATAGCTTTTTCTTTATGAGCAAACACTTTACAAAAATATACGGAATTCCCATGGCGATATAAGATACAAATCTACAGAAGAATTTTCAATTCAAAAATAAAATAAAATGTATCTGCATCCCATATATTTTATTCCATATATCAAGTAATTTGTGATTTGAAAGATATAAAATTATTATTATACATAAGAATTTAGTGGCAGTATCTATAGCTGTCTTTTACCTCGGCATCCGTCAGAAAGCTTAAGGCCATAGCACGTTAAAAAATCTGTTCACTTACGATTACCGAAGTTAAGCAACGCCAACGAGCCTGGTCAGTACTTAGATATGCAAGGTCTTTGGATTACGATCTGCTGTAAGCTTGAATATGCTCGGAATTGTTAATCGGAGTGCTGAGTACCAATTCCATTTGGTTATATTCACTTACGAGCAAATAACCTTGAGAAAGGTATATGTCCACCACATCTCCCCTAGCTATGGGTTAAGTAGTATTATTTGTAGTACTAAATCTTATTATCTCAAAAAAAAAAATTAAATCTAAAAATATTTTCCGGCTTTAAAATAACCGGTAGAAAACTAAACAATCAACAAAAAAAAACATCCATGGTCAAAATGGTAAAGACATTATTTATGAAATCGACATATCGATTTGGCGATACAAATAGAAGATACTTTTTAAAAATTATTATTTAGCTGAACGACCGGTTTGGTTTGGCTTGTTTTACGGCATATCAACCTCAATGGGTTGTTTAATGCCGACAACATTTTTATTGCTGGTAATATTTTTTTTCAAAAGATGTATTTCAGCTAATCATTTTTTTTCAAAAATGTATTGCCGGTAATATTTTTTTAAAATGTATTGATGGTAATATTTTCTTTTTAAAATATATTTCTGGTAATATTTTTTTCCAAAAATGCATTGCTAGTAATAATATATAATATTTTCTTCAAAAATTCATTGCTGTTAATATCTTTAAAAAAAAAAAAATATTGCTGGTCCTAAAACCTATTTTTCCACTTTCACCGAGTTTTGCGTCCTGTTTGGGAGTTAACTATTTGCTCATAGCTGGAGCCTTAATAGCTGTTATCACCCCATGTCAGGGTGGTCCTGAAAACACCCGTAATTAAGAGGTGATTCCATGCTACTCAAAACCTGATCAGAGGCCTTGCTGTTGAATTAAATTGAACGTCTTACCCAGGGCGATATACAACCGGAAATTGTGATAAATCATTTCTGATAAAAAGTAGAATATTAATAAAGCTTGCCAAAATTTTAGAATATTATTCTCTAATTAAAACATAACAGTTTCTTCTTTTTATCTTCTATTTGCCATTCCTCTTTAAGACGTTAGCGATCATGGAGCTCCACGATTTCCTGTCCATTGTAGCCCTTAATAAATTTTGTCTTTTTGTTATCTTTCCTAAAATATGTTCCGCCATCCATTTGCACAAATTGCTTAGGCAGGTTTTGCGATGTTTTTCTCTGCCATTCTTGCCTGCGAGTGTCAAGTTTTCCAAACCCTCTGCCCTCGTTATTTACCCGAGAAATTCCAACTGTCTCTTTTTGAAGTTAATTATAAGTGTCTTTTTGTTTCAAATTTATCTAAATCTTATGACAGTCTAGCCCGACGAATTACAGCAACTTGACTTGGCATCGATTATAAAAGTGATCTTATGATCTCTGGAGAGATTTTGAGACATGATAGCTATTCAAAATTCACTGAGAGGTACAGAGTCCTACGTTCGAATGGAGTTTTCCATCCGTTCAATAAATGTCGGGCGAACATGTTGGACACATTATTCCTATTCGTAGAATTCTCCAAAATATTTCTCAATACATTTCTGGGTAAGCTGGTCCCGATATCAAGGTGCATCATCTTTCTGGAATAACTGTTTTGGGGTGTCAATGAATGAGTTCAAATCTCCATGAAACAATGCGGCGTAGAATTCATTTTTGATGTGTTTAGTTGGACCAAGCCTATATCGCGTGAAGACAACCCACACTATTATAGAACAATTACCAGTATAAACAATGCCTTATAGACAACTAAGCTTACTGGCCTTGTGACGTTTGCGCCACACCCGAAGTCTAACGTCAGCACAAATCATAAGTAACCGTGAAACATTGGGCCACACCACGCTTGTCGCCCTGGATTAGTAACCATCTGAGGTGCTGTGTCCGCTGTTGTGCTGTTAATGTGGGCACTATGGTGGGTTTTATATTCCGAGTTGAAATAACAGGGAATTGACCTGTTCATTATCCGTCTGCTACCATTTGAATTCAGTGTGTATGCGATTTGAACCAGTATCGTGTGTCTGTTATTATAGATGCATCTAGTCATGATCATTAAGTACACATGATTGGTCACTGTGCTGACAAGGGTGGAGAGTAATTCATTCTCTCGGGTAGCCCGGGTACACATAGGAAACATGAAACAAGTGATAACATTCAAATGTCTTTAAAATTTCAGAAATTGAATAAATCATCCCTCTGCCGCTCGCTATTATAAACTGTTCAAGAATCGATATTTCACGAGCTGTGCCAAACCGATCAGCAATGGGGAAAGTTCGAATGCGCTGTCGTGAGTACGCGATTTCTGTTGTTTGCCGCCGCCGCAGGTCGTCATTTCTTCGGTCGCTAATCGAACCGACCACAAGACAAGACACCAGAAGTGTTGAAGCAAAATGGCTATTTTTGTAGCGATGTTATAATATGCCAATGTTATAATTTTTTAATAAATACTACTTGTATTGAGCACTCTTTTAAGAATAGTGTTTCTGGGTATTGGAATTTTATACTAATACTGTACTTGATCGAACTCAGTATATAGTATACATATATAGATGTAAGAAGGTCATTTTTACGAAGTCTTATGCAAATTTAGACTTATTGTTTACACTCTCAAATAGATTTCAATTTCAAGACATAATTCTAAGTTTAATTAAAAACAATTATTTTTTGATAGGCTTCAAAATATTTCTCTAATGATATTTATGAATAAAAAAAATATGTAACTTTTTTGATAAATGTAAAAGTGAATTTATTACTTCCACGTTCCTTAAAATACTCTTGCAATGATTTCGATAAAATATATCAAGCAAGAATCCGACAAGGCGACATTTATAGAGCATCTGTTTTTATTTCTGAGATGAGGTATCGTAATTATTAAAGGACTTTTATCCATTGGACAATATGGGCTCAAGGACACATGGACCAGGGAATAAAAGCTTTTGTTGGATTCAGTGACTTGACCCAGTGTTGTGAGTTCAATACCTGGCTAATGCAGCGGTGAATAAAAACTTAGAAAGTTGAGTTAAAGGAAGATCGATGAGACATCACAGCGAAGCATGGCCCGTGGAACTAGAACAATCTACCCCAATGGACGAAATAAAGGTTCAGTTATAAATTCCAATCACCTGAAAAATGCCAGAGTGTACAACGGTTGAAACGTCGTAGATATGGCAATAAAGATGATGACAACTGTCCCAACAATGTAAATAATTTATGAACTTTATAGAGGCATTAAATTGTAATTATACTGCAATTAAAAGATCAACGAAAAGGGCAATTTTACTATAGTGATTTGATTTTGTATTTATAATTTATCATAAGAAAACTGGATTAGCCTAAGTGTCAGCATAAGGTAATCAGTGAGTCGAGTGTTCACCTTCCTACAGAAACCCTTTAAAAAGTCATGGATATGTTCCTTTTCTGTCAAATAAGCTTTAAATAAAAAGGAAGAAACTCACTAACATTGGGTGGAAGCCAGTATAGAAACCACCCTTCTAATAATCCATGGTAATTCACAGATAGTAAATAAAAGATGTACGTGGAGAGAAATGATCGCCTATGTTTTGAAGAGACATTTAATTCAAGAAGAACCGTAAAAAAATGGAAAGCTCCAACTGAATTTGAAATTATATTAGAAAATGCTTCAAAGTTCTTCTTCTTCTTTTTCTTCTTCTTCTTCTTCTTCTTTATGTGTCGTGTTCTTTTATGACCTAGGAGATCAGGGACTTCATCATCTTCCTTTCCCTTGTAGCTCTTAAAAAGTTTTGTCTTTTTGTTATCTCTCCTAAACCGTGTTCCACCATCCATTTACTCAAGCTGTTTTCCTCTGCCACTCTTCCCCTCAATGCCTCCTGTGAGTATCAGATTTTCCAAGCCTTCCTTCCTTATTACGTGCTCCAGAAATTTCAAATACCCTTTCTGATGTTAAGTATAAGTGGTTTTTTTTTTAATTTTTATTTCATTTTCTTTAAAACCTTATCGTTGCTCACATGATCGGTCCAAAGTGTCTTTATCATCTTTCTGTAGAACCACATTTCTGTTGCTATAATTCTATCCTTCATCTGTGAAGCGATTGCCCGGCATTCACTGCCATATAAGAGGACAGACATTCCGTAACAGTTTAGTATTTTTTTCTTTGTTTCTAATGAAGTTTTTTCTGTCTCTTAATACTCTTCTTAGTTTTTGGTATAGAACGCAATGTTGCATTTTTCCGTCCTTTTTTTAGAACACTTCCCAGCGTTCAGTCAATTATGATATCCAGTGTAAAGGGAAATAAGCATTTTTTTCAGATTTCAAGCCAGATAAACCACATAATATTCATATATAAACCATTTATCAAATGAAATATATGCTTTATCCCCTCTGTTTATCTAATTCTAATTGCATAAATGATGTTCTCTAACAAGTAGAAATTTCTAATTTTTAACAATTCATTTCTATTGATAAAATAAATTTTATTTTATATTAATTAGAGTCAGATCAGAAAATAAAGCGTTATACTAATCCTGATATGGCTTTCACATTCAAACACAAACATTACCCCTGTACAATCGATTTTCTTTTAAGATAACCTTATCGTCATGAAAGTTGTTTCGAGTTGAAAGCACACTGCAAATCAGTGTGAGTTCCCATATACAGTAACTTTGGAAATAAAATTCATCCGTCCTCTCCAAACCTGCCTTTCTTGTGCTGCTAATTCACAAAAAAGGTTGCAGGTCTCCCAAGCGCTTCAAAGATTTCACGGGAAATGGTGTAATTCTTGTAATATTGTTGTTTAATGCGTATACTATGGATATTCAGCCAATGTCAATGGATATTATTCTTCCCTTTTCATATTGAGGACAAAGCCATTTCTATGATATTTACCATCTTTTTCGGTAAATACTCTATTCTATTGTGGAGTCTGTGATATTAATATCAAATCATTGTTTGATTAACATTTCTTGGAGACAACATGCAGCAGTGTTATAACGTCCCGAGCCAATAATTCCTGCTTTTCCTTTGTCACAAGTTCTCTTCGGTGATCTCTTTATATGTAATTGATGGAATTTACAAAGTCGTAAATATAAAGCTACCGATTTTCAATGTTTGATACCCGAAGAGGTCAAAACCAAATATCTACATCAATATTATAGATAACACTATGAGACATAAGGGTGAGATTACAAACAAAAATCGTATCTTTTAATCATAATACACAAACAACCAGACACAAACAAATATTTAATGTATGTTAGGAAAAGTCATTCTATTAAATGATATTTATATTTATTAACTTAATGTCGAAATATATTGCTATGGAAGCAAATTCAGACAGAGAAATTTGCAGTGGTGGACCCAAAGTCGGTTGGCTGTCAAATTTCCGATAACTCCTGCAGTCAAACCGGATCCAAATGTAATGTAATGTCATGTATTCCTTTGCAACCGGTCGCTGCGGTTAAAATAGGGGTCATGTGGTCTGGTCAGCGCATAGCCTCGATATATCATTGACCAGGCCTGCGTCCTGGAAAAGTCACTTTAGTCTCCCAGCAAAGGATTAAATTTGGATCAAACAGAGCGCTACCATTATCACTCGAAAGGCCTTCAACTACTGCGTAATTATACAGGATTGATTTATAAACATTCATGAATAAAATTGGATGTGGCAGAATTTGGTTGGATGCGAAACAATGTCGTTTTATTATAGGGTAACCCTAGGCGTTCATACGGCTAAAGACAAAAGTTACCCCAAGTTCCACTGTTGCGCTGGCGGCTGGTGAAAGCAATTCTTCATGTCGAATGCAGTCAGGAAGGTTCTGTCATGTGGTTGGACTCCCCTGGATCAATTTCCTCCATTTATGAAGAGAACAGTTCCTACGCTTTAATTTCAGGTCAGAGCATTGACGATTAAAACATCCGTGGAAATATAAAACACGCCTATTTAATCATGTCTCCCCCATTGCTCAGATTTTACCCAGCTCTCGCTTACGCGGGATTGGGCACAAAATCATGTCCACGGAACAGATACTACACTTTGATCATAGTCTCCGGGTGGCTGAACGCAATAAATGGAAATATTAAACAGAACGCGTCTTCAGAATCTTAAAGCCTTTTTTAAAAAAATTCTCGCTATTTGCTGACGTCATCGAAATGGGCTTTTCACTACAGTAGATTAAAACGTCATAAACTAAATTCGAATAATTTGTTGTTGTTTTTTAATTAAATACTGAAAGTCTCTTTCTCATTTCATTTTATGGAGGGGACGCGGGAATCGGGTCGACAGACGAGTCTGCACTAAACGTCCGTGTCATGGGGGATGGGAATGCCGCACCTGCCGAGTCACATCCGTGCCTCTAAGTTGGCTTTCCTACGCCGTGCATTGACTGGAGGAGACCCGATTCGGGAGGGGATTGTTAGGGACGCGTTCCCTGGCCTTACCATCAGTCCCCCCATCTCGCGGGTTGAGCGCGGTGGTAAACCCCGGGATCAATCGGTTTTCCTTCGCGAGTGTCGGTCTGCCTTGAGGGCCGTTCCCCGGTCCAGTGACCTTTCTCGGCCTAGGAAGGTCTTCTATCGTGAATTAGTGAAGAGGCCCGCGAAGGATCCCCTACGAGATATGCTCGGCTTGTCGGAGGAGGAGTATGGCTCCTACTGGTCTTGGGCGCCAGCGGCGGATTACCTCAGTAACCCTGAGTTTTCGCTTAGCTGGCGATTGGCTCGGAATCGGCTGCCTCTCAACGACAAGGCTTTCATATGGGGCTTGGCGGATTTGCCAGACTGTGAACGGTGTGGCCTTGGCTTAGAAGAAACGGCTGCGCACGCCTTCTACCATTGCCCCCAGGTCCGCCCTTTATGGGACCATGTCGGCGAGCTGACGGCTCGTCTCGCTCCCGAACAGCTTGTGTCCATTGATCGCGCATACGCGTGTGATAATGTGTCGCCCCCGTATTCCGGGATGAAACGGATGGCGTTTCTGACGCTGATGGCCATGGCTCGAATGGTGATTTGGACGACGTTAAAGGAGGAAGTCTTGCGAGGCAATCGTCTTTCTCATTCGGATCTAATTCGATTCTTTGAGCATCAGCTCAAGATGAAGATTAGATCGGATGAAAACGATTGCATTCGACAGTCTTTAGCGAAAGGTGGGTAAAAGAAGCGAGCTTGCTTCGTGTAAACAGGGCTAGCCTTGATTTTCTCTTCTAGGTCAACCTATTGCACATCAGGGTGGCTTCCTGTGGAACCCTCCCCTTGGTTAGGTTAGACAAACTTCAGTGTACCTAGTTAATGTGAGTAAGTGTTGTTCCTGGCCTGCATCCCGGCCGTTCTTTGGTTATGATCCAAGTCGAGATTTCCAAACTCCCCAGTTTGTTTTGACCCCCCCTTCAACTCGACTGGGTCAGTTTAATATTTTCCCATTCCAGCCTAATATTTTATACGTTTTCCCACTCCCTTAGCGAGAGTGTCTCTTGATTTTGTCCCCTGGGCAGAATACAGCGGTCTCTCTGTTTTATGGGTTGGACGGTCCCTACTAACATCAATTATGTTTAGTTTGTATTTGTGTTTATTTTAAGTTTATTATTGGGTTCATTTCACTCCCCTCTCATTTTATCATTATTAGAATTGTATATATATATATCATCATTAAAATTTTTATGGCATGGGGCGCGATTTTGGTAGGTCTCCCTTGAGAGCACGTGGTATTATGGTGGTTGAAGGATTGTTTGGTGATGGACGAGTTCTTTTGGTGAATGGGTAAAATGTAATGTACGACTGGGTCGTGAATCTGATTAGCTAGGTATAAGATAGTTAGTGTTGACCAGCCTCTACCCCTCCCCTTTATTGGCCTCGTGCCACAATTTGTACTTTTTGTACGAATAAATATCAGTCTCTTTCTCATTTAGCGCTGCCAGAAAGTAAGTTATTTAATATAATGTGCTTAAACCTCGGAAGCTGTCCCTCTCAAACAATAGCTCTCTTTGGGAAGAGGGCAATGCCCATTTCGTGGCGACTGACTCGTACACAAAAACGGAAGTTCAAAGGTGGTGAAGGATTAGCAATTTTGCCCATAGTCCATGGACTCGTGAGACCCATCCCACATTCAACTGAAACTGATGTAATATTCCACCTGAATAGTAATTTTCTAAGCGTAAATTACATGTACACAAGGCCGAATGTATAGGGCACCCAGTGAGGATCGAACTCACTATTTAATTATAATTGATCTAGCGAGACAAGATTGCTAACCATTCTACCACGTCGAACTACCCAAATGAGCTTAAATTACTTCCGGCACAAGGCCGAAAGTTTGGAGCAGCAAGTGAGAATTGAACTTATTATTCAAGCTTGCTAACCATTACACCACGTCGAATATTCCGCTTGAATGGATGTGTGCTTATAAATACTCTTCAGAGAATGCGCAGTCATGGTTCTCCACAGCTTCCTGTTTGTTTCGCTTACAGTAATACTTCTGTCTTTTTGTCGATTCTTCATTCATCCATTTACTGAACATTTTTAGCGAGATTTTCTGCGGTTTACCCTCGTTTCTCTTGACCCTGACCACAAAGAGTTTCATATCTCGCACTTCCTCGTACTTGCTTCCCTGATAACTACAATCTTCAAAATTTTAAATGCATCGTCAACCGCCATCTTCTGTTGACTTGAACCCAATTCATTTTTTGTCCTTCCATTCATTCTTTATTATCTATCAAATATATGAAGCTTCCCTCAAGGTCACTAGGGAGGTTATACGTTGTTTTTCCCTGTTCACTTTGCCCTCATTCTGTCCTATGTGTATCAAATTTTCCAAGCCCTCAGACTTCTTTTCACATTAGGTGTCTCCCAAATCCCAGCTATCGTTTTCAGATCGTTAACAGCATTTCTTTTTAGTTCCTGTTTTAAAATAAACACCTGTATCTTATGCTCTGCCCATTCTATCTTTCAACACTCTTCGTAAAGCCATTTCTTCATTTGAATCGACACTGTTCATCATAGAGTGAATGGGAGTTGATTTTAAAAAAATAAACAAATTAAATTTGTAATAAAAGATTAATGGCTACAAGTATCTCTTATTCGGGGATTTTTATACTTTATGACTGACGCAAAAAGAAAACTGAAAACAGCCATTAGAGAAGATAACAGATGAAAGCAAGAAGAAATTATGAACCATTCTTGTAACAAGGCATTATACATGCGTGTCATGAGAAGAGACAGTCCAAGGCGTGAATTACGTCTTGGAAATGGTAAAAGCAAGATCCTATTGACAGCCACAATCTTAACAACAAAAGATATACAGATGACATAATGTTTATAGCAGACACAGAAAAGGAAACTACAGGAAAATCTAATGTGAAAAGAAATCTGAGGGCTTGCAAGTGAATGAAGGTGAGTAGAATGGAGTAAAATCAATTGGAAGAAGACGGAAATCATGATGTTTAGCAAAAGAAACAACCCAACACGCAAATTATAAATTAGAGATATCAAAATCATGCAAGAAGACCAATTTATACATTAGGAAAATGTTTTAACATAGGACTAAAAATAGCAACACTGAAATCTGAAGGCGCATTGGGATTGCGAAATATGCCTTCCAAAAGCTAAGCAAAGTATTAAAAAGCAGAAATAAAATTCGTTAGAAACAAAGACAAGAGCACTGAACTGTTATTCCTTATATATGTCAGTAAATGTTGATCTATCTCCTTACAGTTGAGGTAGAGGCTTGAAGCAACAGTAATGGGATTCTACAGATGAATGCTGAGAATATTATGGACCGAACATGTGAACAACGATAAATCTCTAGAGACAATGGAAACAAAAAGGACACATATACTTAACATAAGCAAGAAACAGTTACAGGATGAGGGCTTGGGAAATTTGATACACATAGGATAGATTGAAGGCAAGGGGAACAGGGGAATAACAACGGATAACCTACCTAGTGAGATTGAGTAAAGATTGCTAGATTTGATACATAGTAAAAAAAATAAGCCTAGGATAAGCTTTTCACCCCAAGAAAGGCCGGAGTGCTACGAGCGCGGGGTCGGGTACAGAATATGAAAGAGAGAGAGAAAAGATTGGGTATAGGGGGGACTGAAAGAAGGATAAAAGATGAATGACGTTCAAGTCAATAGAAGATGGCGGTTGACGATGCATTTAAATTTTTGAAGATTGTTGTTATCATGGAAGCAAGCAAGAGGAAGGCTGTTCCATGGTCGGGAAGTGCCAGAAAAGAAACTGTTAGAGTAGAAGTGGTGGTGACATCTAACTATTTCAACGGTTAAAGAGTGGGACTAGGACGACAATCTAGTAGAACGCTTAAATTCATGTAGACGGTGTACCAGAGAAAAATCTCGTCAGAACAATTGCCATGAAAATATTTGTAGAAAAGACAGAGGGAAACCACCACAGCTCTGTGAGAAATTGACTGATGTCAAGACGCCAGGTCAAGATCGATTGCAGATCCTTCTTTGGATTTTGTTGACAATCTCGAGATGTACGGCAGGTGCACTGGACCAGATATGGCAACTGTATTCAATGCACGGATGTATGGTAGACTTGTAGATGTGTAAAATGGACTCTGACGAGAAAAAAAACTTTCTAGCAGGACAGACAGAACCAGCTTTCATAGGTTAATTAATACACGCAGAAAAAACAATGGAAATAGCCAATCCAATCCATTAATCTAGTTACACAGTGGTAACGGCTAGTTGAGGTGAAAGAGAATGGCTACAACACAACTGTGAATCCTTACACTATACTATATTAAGGTAGATATGGTTGGAGGGTGGAGGTGCTTGCAGTCACTTTCAGCACGACTATACTGTCTTTGTAGATCTGGTGGATCATCTGGGGCAAGTGGGAATCTTAGTCTGTGAATACAAAAACAAACGATCCAAGAGACAAATCTGAATGAAGGACTAGAAACGAGAAACAACCAGCCTGATGTGATGGAAAAGCAGAATAAAGAAATAATACTAAAAGGTCAAGAAAAACTTAATACAATAAAAACAGGATATTGTGGAGAGACATGACCGTCTTCTACCTGAAAGACGCGAGAATAACCTTGGGAAATGTATGAACGTATGACTTTTTTTTTTTTTTTTTTTTTTACATTCAAGCTCACCTCTTACACGGACTGGGAGCCACTCGAGGTAGAGGGTTACATAGTAAGGGCGCACAGTTTATGGGAATACGCCGTGAAGATAACAGTTAACTCTATATTTGAACATGTTATTGTAGTGATCGGGAAAACTTTCACTTGGATGCTGGTGCCAAATACTGTGATTCGCGGGAATACGCCGTTCGAGTGGAACGTACTTGTCACCAATTGAATACGAAGGGAATGAGGCTGGTTCGCTAAAATGGGCGTGGTGGAGCTATGGAATATGGTTCTTTTGTGCATAAAATTAGCGATGGAACAGTGAGAGGTTTGTGGCATCTCATCTGTGAGAGAGGGATCGGTAGGTGTAAAAATTGACATCCACAAGGACGCGAAGACGCATTTGGACTATATCGAGACTAGTAAGCGAGGTCTATTCTTACCATTCTTGGGTTAGTTTCTCACCTTGGTTGATTGTCAGAAGACTTCCTCATGTTATCGGACTGGAGGATCGATCCCAGCGTTCGGCACTTTTGGAAAGTGCCTGATAACTATACCACGGGTTGACCCAAGCATTGTGAATGAAATTGGGTAAACGAAATCCTTAGGAGCCGTCGATAGCTGTGTTAGCATAAAGTCACAAGTCATCGTGGCCGAGGGTTTAGGCGTGCTGGCTTTGTTCAAATTGTTGATCACGCTAGATAACACGCACTTTTCTAGACACTGTATCTAAGGTCTGCTCAGCTAAGTTGCAGTATAATCCACAGGTGGGCTCTCTGAATATTGAATAACCACAAATGCGCCTGAGCAAGCGTCCGCAATAGGGATTAGCTAGCCGCTCTAGTAGACGGGTATCCTCGAATACGTGCGAAGATTGGACAGATCCTGTCCAAATATGACAGCAATACTCCATATAAGGCTTGATCTGGCTCTTATAAACCTAAAGGATAGCACGTGGAGTCAGGTTCTTACTGAGTGGTACAGGGAATCGACTATGTTTCCTGTGTCTTTAGCGATGTATCGTATGTACAATTCTGAGCTGAGATCTGGATGGAGTTTGAGGACTAATAGTCGCTCGCAATATGGAGCCTCCATGATGGAATATCCATTCATCGTGACTGGTGTTAGTTCAGAGTTCGATCTCCAACAGATTTGTATCAGGAAAAATCATTGGTTTTCTAAAAAAAATTATTACCCTTACAATGAAAGACATGATATATATACATTGATCACTACTCAGAAATCTTTTTTCCATGAACAGATCAAAGCCCATTAATAAAATTAATGACGACAATAATATGTATTAATAAGTTTATAAAATAATAATAGTAATATATATATAAAAAAACAGAGGATGTCTGTGTGTCTGCGTTTTTGTCTGTCTGTGTGATACCTTTTAACTCGAGATCCATCCAATCGATTTTGACCAAATTTGTCACATACTTTGTGCCATGTAATAGATAGGTTCTTAGCGTAAAAAAAGATAATTTTTAAAATATTAATAACCGATAAAGCCGATCAATAATCGATAAATTCAACTTTTTTCTCCGATTTTGTTCAAACTCGGTATGTAGGTTACTTACACCATAATGAGCTTAACGATAGCACATGTTTATTTCTACGCCACTGCATTTAACGAAAAACCGTGAAAAATGAAAAATCGATTTCAACACAAATTTTAAAAGAATTTTAAAAATTCCTTCAATTTTCAAGCAATTTAATGCAAATTTTATTCAATTGTAGCCAACATTAATTTTATTGTTTAACAGTCATTTAACTTGATAATTGAGTCAACTCATATCGTGAAAACCCGCGAAAATAACAACAAATTACGATTATTTAGGGTTTCTTATTTTCTTTCAACCCATTTTCAACATAACAATTGCTTTATAAATGTAATATAAATGTAATAATTAATGGTACTACACAGGCAAATTGAATTTCAAAAACTCCAAATTTTGGTCTGTAGTGGGTTTTCATTTTGCCTATTTTATACTTCATGCCCTAACTTCGACTGAATAAATACAGACTATTTCTGTTATATCAGTCACTGTATTCATTCAGAATGTTTTTAATGAAAGTAAATTAAATTAATAGGAAACGATAGACTCTGTTATATCTAAAAATGATACTGTTTTTGCTCCATTCTAATTGAACGCATTTTCTGATCGGCCAGCTGGGTATGGTTTCTAGTATATCTATAATTCCATGAAAATCATTATTACCAGCGAGCGTAGCGACCCACACTAAACTCCACCCAGATTATACCGGGATATAGTTTAACCAAGGCCAATATAATACCGGGATAAGAGGAGCCTGTTTCATACCTCCAAGTTTTAATTAGCCTAGTCTAAACGAGACCCCACTTGGCCAGTTTAAACCTCCTTTAACTCTTTATATCCACGGCTGTTTTTTTCTTGACTCAAACGTTATCTGATGCCTCCAGTTTCCAGTATGCAAACATAATGGCTGATATGATGGTTTTCTAAGTTTAGCTTAGATGTGGCACAAGGCCGAAAGTGTGGAGCACTCAGTGAGGATTTAACTTACTACTCAATCATAATTGATTTAGCATGACAAGCTTGCAAACTATTACACCACATTGAAGTGCCCAAATGATTTTCTATGCGCAGGGGCACAAGGCCGAAATTGTAAAGCACTCAATGAAGATTTAACTCATTACTCAATCGTGATTGATCCAGTAAGACAAACTGGTTGAAGGGTGATATTTTTAGTTTTTAAACGTAGTTTAGATGTGATACATGGATGAAAGAATATGACCACCCATTGAAGACCAATCTCCCTATTCAGTTGTAATTGATCTAGCGAGAAAAGCTTGTCAACCATTACATCACGTCGAAGTGCCCTGAATTACTTTCAAAGCGTAACTTAGGTGTAGCACAAGGTCGAATACACGGGGCACTCCCTGAAGATCGAACGCAGTATTTAGTCGTAATTAATCTAGTGAGACAATCTTGCTAAAGATTACACCCACAGTGCACTAAATAACTTTCTAAGCGTAGCTTAAATTTAGAACAAGGTGAATGTCAGTGAGGACGAAATCACTACTCAGCCATAATTGTTCTAGCAAGACTACCTTGCTAATCATTATCTCACGACGAAGTGAACTGATAATGGCTGATATGAATGCATTGAACAGCATTTATGTTATCCGTGTTTCTAAAAAAGCAACTAATATTGTTCAGTTAATAGAGCCACTCTGTACGATTAAACAGAGTTCTATTGTTTATAATACATGACATTTCTGCCTGTACAATGCACACACGGTAAGGATCAATCACGAAATTGAAAATTCTTCAATTATTTTAACCAAAACCAACAGGAATCCAGAATTAGGCTGATGTTATGCAAACCAAGGAATCAGATTAACATTGGAATCTGTAGACTACACTAAAGAAATCAATCCAGACGTGTGACATTGCATGATCCATAGCATCAATGACTGTCAAATGTGAATATAATAATGCTAATAAGAGTTGTTTCCCTACAAGGTAACGTTTGTCATTTATTGACCGAGCAGCCAATGCTGTTTTGGGTTGAAAACTATAAAATATTTCCCTTAAAACAATTTTTCAGGAAAATAAAGTTCTAAAGTCCAGTAGTTATTATCGCTCTTTCGAGTATTCATGGGAATTTCCTTCCTAATCTTTTGTTTAAAGTAGTATGGATTGTCAACATCTTGAATATGTCGTTATATTCTCTTCCAGTCACATATGCTATGCATTTTAGTTGTTGCTACTCTTGGTAGTTCTTACATTATGTGTAATTATATTATTTTGTACAGTTCTTTGTTTGTGATTCTGTAGCGCCAGCTCACAATGTTAAAAAATGTATGGTCTTTGTGAAGACTCGATCTTCGCACACGCTTAGCCATTTTTTAACCAGTGATCCTTGAAAGCGGTTGTATACAGCTGAGAGTTTAGATATTTTTGAACGGGCTGGTGGCCATGTATAATATCAATCTTATAACTTGGGAAAAGGAATGGAAATATTCTGGTTTAAAGATGCTATATTTTAGCATAGTTTATGCCTGACGGTATAAAGTCTCCAAGACTAAATTCTATCCCAGGTATAAAACAGAGTAACCTAGAACAGTTCTAGATATGATCTCAGCTGGAGATATATTACACAAGGAAACAGATGATTCTAATAAAACTGTCAATTTTATTACTATTTTTATATATTTATTTAGAAAAATTTATGACAAAATGGAAAGAATCCTTGTATGACGTGTTTTGCCCATTAAGATTTTATCGAAGTCAAGTGATGTTACGTTCATGTAAGTAAATATGCACGCAAAGGAGAGGGAATACTGAAAGTTTTAACTTTAAATTATTCTTTTGAATATATGATTGGATATATAATTTTTATAGTTATATAGTATTGGTCATTTAGTTTTTGTTTATGCTTTTATCATTTTTTTTCATTAATAATCTCACATTGCGATAGATGATAATAGATTTGCCAAAAAGGTGGAATGTTGTAAGGACTTTGATATAAAGTTACCTTGGATTTTCTATCGCTTAAACAATTTCTATACATTTTCGTCTTACTCAATTGATTTCGCTTTTAATCAAAGTAGCATATTTTAAATTGAAACTATGGCCAGATTCATTAAAATGAACAACTAATGCATTATATATTTATTAACTATAGACATCATTGTGTAAAACTAAATTATTGTCTTCTTGGATGCATATCTTCAGCTAAAATAAGAAATCATTCATGTTTTTTTTAAATATTTTAAATGCATATATCTGATAATAACTGTTTTCAGATTTCAGTTTTTTGTTTTTTTTTGGGGGGGAGAGGGGTTTACTTCAATTTCCTGACACATTCTTATAAAATCCAATTCGCTTCAATATTTTTAACAAGCATCGTTACTAAGTAGTTAAATGTCACTTTGTAGTTCATTTGATACATTCACAGACAGGAGTTATATTTTTTTTAATCATTTCACCCCAACCAAGGCGATAATGCCACTAGGACGCAAGAGGTCAACGAGAGTGAAAGAGAATGAGAAAATTTAAGTGAGGGGAAAAACAAAAACAAAAAAAAACAAAAAGAACAGGACTTAGGAAGACAGAAGATGGCGACTGGCATTGTATTTACATTTTTGAAGATTGTAATTGTCAGATCACCATGAAATAGGAAGGGTCTTCTACAAGCGGACATTGATAGAAAAGAAACTATTAGAATAGGCACACAAAATGAAATTAATATAAATTTAAGCTTGCTACTAGCGTGGCACCTAGGTAGCATTGTTTTACTTGTGAACAATATAGATGCAACCGTGTGATCTATTCTAATAATTCCTTTTTTTTAGCACTTTTTTCTTGTCGGGACCCCCTTCTGATTTCTTCTTTTTCTGACACCTTTTACTTTGTCGTGTCCCTTCAGGGCATAGGTTATCATCATCCTATGCATCTTCCTGTCCTTTCTAACTCTTTAAAAGATGTTATTTCTCCCCAAACCTGTTTCAGCATCCATTTGCTCAAGCTCGCCAAGTACCGTAATTTCCCATGTATATTACGCATTTTTTCTAAAAAAAAACATAAGCCACATTAAGGGTGCGTCTTATGAACAGCTACAAAAAATCTTTTAAAAATTGTCGTTTCATTGCGAAATGACGACTCACCACAAACATCCGACAATTTGACACTAACATTCGGCGAATGCGACCCCATAAGGAAGACAAATACAATCATATGTACCTAACAATACTACAAATGTAAAATAAAATACGAGTTATCATAAAAATAATTTAGAATAATATTATTCTATGTTTAAAACCATTTTTTTGTGAAAAACTAAATACCAATCCGTTAGATTGGACATTTTATCGAACAAAAACTGGTTAATGAGTCTGCGCAGTAGTCACAATATAGGTATTTCCGTTTCCTTTTAAAATCGTGATGGTCGGAAATTTTTATATCTTCAATTACTGCTTGAATACGAGTAGGAAACGCTGGCAGTAAGGAAATTGGAGAGGTACAATTTATAGGTTTTGATTACCAAACAAGGGTTGCGTATTATGCATGAGTAGACGCATTTTCCTATACTTCAGCACAGTAATTATATTATACATGAGGAATTACGGTATGTTACGAACTGCTTTACTCTGTTTCCTTTTTATGCCTCAATCTGTCCTGTGAGTATCAGATTTTCCAAGCCCTACAATCTTGTAAATGCAATGTCAGTCACTATGTCAGTCGCCATGTCAGTCGCCAGTTCTAAAGTAAAACGATAAGACTGAGGTATCACTCTGATAACCGAGTTAGATTTATACAGTCAAGGCAGCAAGGAGAAAAGCTCATAAGAACAAAATTACTATGAAATATTTATAGACAGAGGGAATCCAAGCCACCTCGGTGAGAAAGTGACTGAAGTCGAAATTCATTTGCCTCTGCAAATGTGATATTTGTATTTTGGTTGGTTTTATCACACTTGCCGTTGACATAGTTCATTCAAAACCGGAAATTAAGTGAAAATTTATGGGTCCAGTATTGTGTGTATCTACATTTATCATCAAAATTCTAAGCATTAATATTTCCTCACACTCTCTGAAAAGTAGCCGCAGTAATCTTACTGTAAGTGTAATTATACGAGGCCTTATGGCAGCAACACGTGACATAGTGAATCAATAGATTAGAGAGCAGGCCATTTGGATGGAGTCCATCAGGTTAATGCAATTCAGATGCTGCTATGCAGGTCCATCGTCTTTCAAGATTACACAGACTTAAGAACTACTTTATATAGAAATATATCCTTGTAGTCAGGGCAAGAGGATTGGAAAGAAAAATACAAGAACTAGAAATGGATTGGCTAAAAGAAGAGAAAATGAAAAAAAAAAAAAAAAAGAAAGTAAAAGAAATAAGATTTAAACCCAAATACAATGACAAAGAAAGAAAGAAAGAAAAAAGAAATAAAGAAAGTACAGAGAAAATCAGTTACGTAAAGGAAAATAACAGGGAAAGATTTTTTTTACATCTATGAAAAGAATGTCGAAAAAAAAAACTAATCATTAATTAGGGTGATGCTTATGAGAATCTGTTTAATCATTCCACTCCAAGCAAGGCGATAAAGCCGCTAAAACGCAATATATTTTGTTTCATATATAATAAAGATCTCCATTTCAAATTGACAGGATGTAAAATAAAAGAAGGGTACGTTTAAATTCATTAAATCGATGTACCAAATTGGAAATCTTGTCAGAACAATTGAGATGAAAATATCTATATCAAAGACAGTGGTAAACGACGTTGCGGGGGTGGGAAAGTGACTGATGCCAAGTTAGAAACAGCAACATTGCATATTCTTCTGTGAATTTTGATAAGAATTTCTAGATACATGTAAAAAAAAAAAAAAGATAAATTCGCTATGACTCGATCAAGAAGGAAGGAATGAAGGAGGACTGATAAAAATGGTTGAAAAGTGAAAACAAATACAAGGCATAAAGTAATTAAAAAGAAGAATATGACATAAAAATCAAACTATGAGAAAGAAAGCGTAAGGAATCATACCAGTTAAAGAAATAATCGAAACTAAAAGAGGAACGTTAAAAGACCTAATGTTCAGAGGATCTGACAGATAATGATGTTGTGGAAACTGGAAGATAAGCAAAATCAAAATTTCAAAATACACTTAATTATGCGATGAATAACAAAAAATTATCATGGCCGACCTAAACCAAAAAGTGCAAAGGAAACAAGATAATGAAAACGGTCGTGAATTTTAGGATTACAGGATAAAGAAAACGTGAGTAATAAATGAATAATTTGCTTCCTATCGAATGAAAAACAATTGGTTTAAAATACAAAAAATATGGCTCTAAAATTCAATAAACTCTTAACAGAGATGCCTTTATTATATTTATTTACTTAAAAGATTTATACAAATTTAACATGCATAATCTGAAAAATGCTGGTTAGATTATATCCCGTAATAAAATCCTTGGAAAATGGCACATTGCCAAATCAGGTTTAGTTCCAAATTCATCTATTCCAACAGAAAACTCACCAGAATGCAGAAAGCACTGGTCTGCCGTTTCGTCCTATATTCGGGACTCATCAGCAGTGTGCATCCACTACCGAGGATTGAAACCCTGACAGTTAGGCTGTCGAGCGAACATCATACCAACTGTTCCAAATGGGCCTCGGTGACGAAGAGGTAGCGAATTAGACTCGATATAGCGCCGCTGGATTACATATTCCGTGGTGGAACTCATCCGAGTTTCTCCTTACCCATAGGACTTGGAGCGGCTTGGTGATAGTAGTCGTGGCACGGGTGGGTGGGGGGCACAGCCCTGATAACGTAATTATCCGGGTTTCAATTCTCGGTAGTGGATGCGCACTGGTGATGAGTCCCAAATATAGGACGAAACGGCCGTCTAGTGCTTTCTGCATTCTGTCGAGGTTTTTTCTACACTCGATGAATTACACAATTATAATTATCTCAAATCCTCCTAATCATTTTTATCATATATATATATATATATATATATATATATATATATATATATATATATATATATATATATATATATATATATATATATGAGTTGAGTTCAAAACACCGTTCTATCATCTGTATAGATATTTACAAATGAAACGAAGTGTTCCTCGAGATATCGTTTATTTCAAGCAGAAAGTTGGTGAGACAACGTGATTTTCCAAGCATAGCTTAAGTGTAGCACAAGGCCGAAAGTAAGGGCACCTAGAGAGGATCGAGCTCACTACTCAGTCTTAATTGTTCTAGCAAAACAAGCTTGTTAACCAATACACTCTTTGATTTTATATATTGATCCCGGTTGGTTGAAAGAACGGAGATAAAATGATTTTTTTTTTGTTAATTAGCACCAGAAAACTGAACGCAGCTCCCAGGAAACGCAGATTTTTAACCCCATGGAAGGGATATCGATAGTTGAGTTTTAAGTGAATCGGTCTTAGCTCATTTGGCACGCATTTAGTAGAGAACTTGACAGCTGATATATCCTTTCTAATATTTCATTCTATTTAATTGACTGCTGTGTTTTCATAAAACAAATGCGCTTGACTTTTCCTACGCCTCTACTGTCCAGTGACACAGGAGTGTCTGGTGTTATATTTCATTGTGCTTTTCGGATGCTGCTGCTGCTGGCAGAATCGTCCCCATGATCGATGTAATAGCCTCTCTCGACTAGAATCGACTTCCGTAGGCCATAAAAATCGTTGATTTATCGTAATACAAAAAACAATGTAGTTTGTCCTCAAAATGAAGCAGAGTTCTATGTCAAATTTCCTGCTTATTTTCAATTCTAGAATTATTTATCAAATTTCCATAGAAAAGAGATATGTTTCATACATAATGGAGCTCACCATTTCAAATTGACAGGATGTAGAATAAATAGTTTCTCTCTCTCTCTCTCTCTCTCTCTCTCTCTCTCTCTCTCTGTTTAGTTTCCTTGTAACTAAGTGAGGAAGACATGGATTCGAACTTTACCCAAGGGAATTTTTGAAACAGCTTAATCTTGTCGATTTCATTTTCCACGGACATAAACGCTATGCTAGGCGAAAATACTGTCCATATATATATATATATACAGAGTGTCCCAAAATAATGTATACACTCTTTAAATATTAATAGTTAATAATATATTACCGTGATGTGATAACTTATATGGATGAAAATATGCAAAACAGATGGATTGGAAGAAAACAGAGAGTTGAATACCCACCTATATGTTTCATACCCACCTACATCACCAGATTTGACACCCTTGAATTTTTTTTTTTTTTTTTTTTTTTTTGTGGGGTGGTTTCTAAAAGACAAAGTTTACGGCAGGAAACCAGAAATCGTGAAAAAAATACTGAAATGAGTGTAGCAATTTAAGAAGAATGTGCTCAAATACCAGAGGAAATGATACTGGACGTTTGTAGGTCTATTTCTTCAAGATATGAAAAGTATATTTAACAGAACGGCAAGCAGTTTGAGCACTTGATGTGAACTCATCATTATATAAACATTCTGCCGTTGCCCCAAGTAGCTTTTATCTTATTAAAGTTAATTTTCTATGTTTTTTTGTATATTTTAATCTCAAAGTCTTTAATTGTGTATTCTTTCTCATGTATTAATCTTATGTACCAGTCAAAATACATACATTAAATAAGTTATAACGATTCAATGAGCGTATACATTATTTTGGGTCACCCTGTATACACATGTGGCACCTTGCATTATTAGAAATATTCATAGAAATATGATTTAATTTTTTTTTACTCGGTTTATTAAACAGGTTGTTAATTTTTCTTAGACGAAGAATAATTGAGTTGAAAATAATTCACTAAGTTGTACTTAGACGATCCTAAGGGGAGAAGAAGGAAAAAGAAAAGAGGAAGAGAAGAAAAAAAGGAAAGAGAAGTGGATGATGCATGACCCGGTCATAAGCGGAAACAGGTGTCAGAAAGATATCTTGGCCAACATGTTGGCCGAATTTTAAAAGACAATAGAGAATTGTTATTTGAAATGAAAAGTCATTTAGAGAGAGAAAAGGACCAGGCTTGATGACAGCGTATTGGTGTTTGATAAGAATGTCGGTCAAAGCATCTGGCCTACTTTTGCGTAGAAAGACTCATTATCAATTTGGAAAAAGGGAAATTTTTTAGAACAATAGAAACGAAATTTTTTAATCGGAAAAAAGTGTCTTTTTGGGTTGAGGGGTGACCGGTGGAACTGTATACAGATTCTGACCTGTTAAGAATTGGAAACCCATTAAAAAGTGGAGACATTTTCAATGTAGATAATTAAGATTTTTGACTATCAGGTCTGACCAAAAAAAAAAAAAAAAAAAGAGGTGAAGAAGGCGAATGTCTTGGCTCACAATAGCGCCAATATTATTTCCTGAAGTCACATCTAATTAGCGGCAGGCTGTTTTGACAGAACCCAGGTGAAAAAAGCCAAGATTATCATTTTTCGTACTTGCGAAAAGGCAAAATTAGATTTTGTTTTTTTTTTTTAAGAACGATGTAAACCACGCCCGATTACAGGAGAACGCCCAACCAGAATCTCATTAGCCGAAAACGGTCACGTGGCTGCGGAAAAGAGGAGAAAAATGCTCGATCAGGAACCATTCGAAAGCGGTCACCTGACATACGAGGGACCGGTAGAGATGGATATGCGCCTCCCCACCAAAGGCACTGTGAGGAAGTAGGGGTTAAAATAATAGCGATAATGGGAAGACAGAAATAATGCGGCTATTGGAATTATCGAGAACCCCTGACGCCGACAAACCCACCCCGTTTTGTTGCGGCGTCAATAAAAGCAGGACCCCAGTCGACGAAATGAGTTGCAGCTGGACCGCGGGCAGGGATAGAGCCTGAACGCGGGCATCAGGCCCGATTCACTCGCCCCTTTGCGGGCAAGAGAATCCTCAGACAAGAAATCCTTCCACCCAAGTCGAAGACAAGAGAACTTCCAGCCCAAGCAGACGAAGAAGGAGATTGCTCGAAGGACGCCAAGAGTTGTGGGCAGAGTTACGGCAGAGTTACGGCAGAGTTCAGCCCCGACGGCAGCGAGAAGAGATCACCTCGGACGACAGAGAGTTGCGGCTGAGTTGCGGCAAGAAATCCTTCCACCCAAGTCGAAGACAAGAAATCCTTCCAGCCCAAGTCGAAAACAAGAAAAACTTTCAGCCCAAGTCGAAGACAAGAGAAGTTCCATCTAAGTCGACGAAGAAGAAGATTACTCGAAAGCCGCAGAGAAGTTGCAGCCGAGTCAAAGACAGGCCGAAGAGTTGCAGGCCAGACAAGAAGTAAAGTTGCAGACCAAACAAGCAAATCAGTTCCACCTCAGTCGACAGAAAAGAGTTGTTGGACGGAAGAAGAAGAAGTTGAAATCCAAGCCCGAGATCAGAATTCGACCAAACCAGATCGAAGTGGAGAAATACAACTCAAGTCGAAGAGAAGAATCAACTGCGAATGATTGACAGAAATTAGCCCCAGTGTCGAACTAGACCACACTCCGACATACATAATTCTAAAGAGTAGGCAATTCAGAATCTTTAAGTTGTATGATAGAAGCTTGGTGCCATAGTCCACAGAGCGGGTCGGGAAATAAGAACAATTTTCTCTTATGTAACGGACATTAGATATAAAAGGTTGTCACCCTTTTTTTTATCAGTAATTTTTTGTCTCGTGAATTTTTTTCTTTTACTTGTGTATTGCCACCCCCGTCGGACTCAACTTGTATCGGCCCCAATCCCTGCTGGTCCCGTCTGTCTAAGATCTAAACACAACGTGGGTAGACAGACCGGAGATCAGTACAGTTGCTTCAGTAACCAGGTATTGGAAGCGAGTTGGGAAAGGCGAGGCTGGTGATCATCTAACCAAAGGGTTGGAGCAGCACGCTTGGAACCAGGAGGAGCGACCAGGAGGAGCGACGTCACAGTTGGCGCCGTAACCAAAGGATTCGACCCTAGGCCAGGTGTAGACCCACACACACACACACACACACACACACACACACACACACACACACACACACACACACACACGCACACATATATATATATAAACATATATATACACACAAATATATACATATATATACACACACATATATATATATACACACATATATACACGCAAATATATATACTTACACACATATATACACGCAAATATATATACATCTATACATATGCACACACACACATATATATATGTGTTTGTGTGTATATATATATATATATATATATATATATATATATATATATATATATATAGTCTGTGCCAAGTCGTATAAAAAAGAGTGGTTTAAAATCATTTATACGGCTGGTTCCAACAATCATTTGAAGATTTTGGAATCAGTCTGTATAAGATTAAGGAAACCTTCTCTCTGCCGACAGACAGAATTTGTGAAATCCCTTAATCTCTTTGTGGGTATATTTTATTTTAACTGTCCCGCGCTAATTATTTACACGTTATTTCCCCTCCCCCCGTTATAAGTATATACACTTGTATGTTATTTTAGCGTGTTTCCCCATTTTTTGCTCTTCATTTTCGTTACCGTTCTTTTCGTTAATTAATTATCCAACGATTGTCTCCTGATGAGATGTTGGTTGAAAGGGCCTCATAGACTAATAAAATTAAAATTAATAAATTACTAGTTTTTAAAATATATATATATATATATATATATATATATATATATATATATATATATACATAAATTTTGTGCTCATTTTACCCCCTATGGACCTTGGGTTCTTTCGGCCAACACTTCGTCATGGATCAACGTTGACAAAAATGATATAACTGAATTTGTCAGTAAGTGTGTGGAAATTGGAGGAAAAATTGGAGCACATCTAAAAAATGCGTAAATTAAAAGGATGTAAAGACTCCAATGTGAGTGTAAAAGAAGAAAATATAATTACCTACGAACGTTCAAATAACTGGAGAGACGGCAGAAAATCTTCCTTTTGCTTACAAAGAGACGGCAGCAGTAATTTAAGACAGACAACTTCTAACACCTGCAAAAGTGGTGTTTAGACCCGAGCCATAAGCAAAATAGAGAATGAATAAAATATGTTGAGCATTACTCATTCGCTAATAAGTGCTGTTCAATTGCCAAATCGTCTACTGATTGTGAAACACGGGTGAAATTACTTCAATTTAATCTAATAAATTTTCGTACATGTTGGTCCAGCCTTTTCTCCAACCTAAGACTAGTTCGTTTTATGTATTCAGCTTTGCACTGACATTTAAATGTATAAATTAAAGAACTTATATAAAGAACTAATATAGGACAACCGATCCTTAGTAAATGAAGGAAACACTGGACTGGTCCAAAAAACTACACGTAACTTGGCGGAAAAAAAAGTTTACAAGAAACAGAATTAGAAACGTTATCAATTAAATTTTGACATTTACAACCAATCCAAGGCAATTTTAAGATCAGACAACGACTAGAACCAAACTGAGGAGATTTACTAAAATTTTCAGTCTTACGTTCCACTGTACGTTCATAAATAAGAATACAACCCTTCCAATCCAACTCTTCCTGAAGAGTGCCAGGTGAAGAAATTGTTAAGGCACCATGGATTAATGTAATAATTAATTTGACTTTTCTGGAAATGGAGAAAAAGGAATTCCATCTAGTGTATAAACCAGTAACGGAACACACTAGTAATAATTTTATCGTCTTTTCGTTCAATTACAACATCTAAAAAGGGAAGAGAATTATTTTCCTCTACCTCAGTCGTGAAAACCAAGGATGGATATAAGGAATTTAAATGGTAGCGAATATTTTCCCCAACACTAAGTCGAAATATGTGGAGACCAAAAGACGTTTTTTAGTGCTTGCCTATATATGGAAAAATTGCGCCCTGGAGATGACAATTTAAAATTGTCGAAAGTACTTGGAAAGTGTCTTAAATCTGACAACAACTCGAATATAAGGATCTTATTATTCAATGAATTGATAGTAAGTTAATGTCTCATTAAGTCTTGTTAGCAAAGTGATTTCGTCATAATTTAAATTAGCATTGGTAATTAATTATTTGCCTAAATGATATAAAATATAAGCTGCACTCTATAATATATATATATATATATATATATATATATATATATATATATATATATATATATATTCTGTTTTGTTGCAGGAAAAATTTCAAAGCACCGACAAACTCGTGTATACGAGACGCGGAAACGAAAATCGCGTCGCAGCTCGTGACGTCACACATGACCACGCGAGAGTGAAAACAAGAAGTATGAAGTATGGGAAGCCGTTGGTATAAACCAATGGATTCTGTTATCAATTATAGGCATTTAAAAATATTTGTGGAGATTTCGTAGTTTATTTTGTTCAGGTTAGGTTTCAACTGTTTTATGTATAATAGCTTCAAGAATTCTTAGTTTTTGTTTTCATGTTTGACTATAGTTGTGTTTTCAACAAGTATTTTTCGGAATTGAGTATGCGACATGTTTTTTTAAATGCCTAAAAATGTAGATTCAAGCGTTGTGAAAGCGAGTTTGTGGTGTGACCAACATAAATATTATTTAATCCATTGGAGATACAATCTGACGAACTCCGATGCGATTTTCGCTTCTGCGTCTCGTATAGTTTGTCATCGCTTTGAAATTTTTCATTAAACAAAAACATTATTGTCTTGTCCGTGTATTGGTTGGGGTATATATATATATATATATTGTAACTCGTATATGAGAGTTGTCGGGACCGGATAAGAAGTCTCTTATATCCGGGTTTGGTCTATTTTATATACATTAACACAGGCTCTAATTTGGGACCAGAGAAAATCTCTCTTATATCCGGGTTACACTGTATGTATATATATATGAAATATATATATATATAAAATAGCATAGAAATTAAGGAGGATTTGAGATAATTAAGTAATTCATCGAGTCTAGAAGAAACCTGGACGGCAGAGCGCATCCACTACCGAGAATTGAAACCTGGACAGCTACATTGTAAGCTAGACGTCATACCAACTGTACTAATTTCCATTTAGTTGTACCTACACTGGTGAGAACCAAAATAGTTATGAAAAATTTTTTTAAACAAGCCGCACGTGGGAATTTACCGAAACGAAGTTGCATCATTGTCGTGAGTAAATTGATTATGTCTATCTGAAAAATTATAATAAATAATTATTGCTCAACAATGTGAAAGAGATATCTAGCACTTACTAATTTAATACCGTCTCTATTCATCTCCTGTCCGAAGCTGTGGATATTGTATCATCCGGTTTTGGCTCTGTCAGCATTCGTCTTGTAGTTGCTTCCTGTGAAACGCTGCGTGAAGTTGACAGGTTGACTAATGAAAGCGCCAAATTATCTGAAACGAGTCCGAAATATCTCTTCTCAGTAGTCATTGAACGGCAGGTTTATTCCGAAATGAATTACTATTGTACAAGGAATCAAACAAATAAATACAGGAAAAAAAAAAGTGAAGGAATGAAAAGTTAGCAACTGATGATCAAGCTGTGATATTTCATGTATTCGTCGAAATAAGTTAATTTGTGATTTATTCTGCACCCGCAAAAATAATGCATAATATTATATATATATATATATATATATATATATATATATATATATATATATATATATATATATCGAGAGAGAGAGAGAGAGAGAGACTGTATTTGCCGGCCTATTGGATGCGGATTTTTTTCAAAAAGTTATCCTGTGTCTAATATAGCAGTATCGTGTATGAGAGCGACATGAAAACCACAAAATTGCGGGTCAACAGGAATCAGTGTTTGCACAGAGCTTCAGTATGATTCCTGGAAGAGAATAAAAATGTGTATCAATAAAAAAAAATATCCCTGAAAATTTCAACTAGGAAAAAGAAATTAAGAAACTTATCGAATTGCCCAGTCTTGGAGAATTGCTTGTCTTGTAGAAATCCCTGATTTTACAGAAATATTTGCTTTAATTCATATATTGTTGCTTGATTTGCATGTGTTTTTCTGCATGCATAGTATGGGACTTCATTTAATAACAAGTGCCATATTTCTGGGGGGGTTTTCCTATTAGTATATGTACCAGTGTTCACTGATACCAGTTGATTTATTTGTAGCTATTATGAACTTACTGTCTGTGCAGATGGGGCTTGCTGAAAAATAACTGAATCAATTTTCAATAAATGTATGATGAGATGTACTAAAATTCTTCTTTTCTCAAAAATGACCTAGTAATTATACCTTACCTAACAACTTTAAATAAATGTACCCTTGCTATAATTTGTGCTGATATTGTAAGTATTTCAGGTGTGAATGTAAAGGTAAGGTTATAATTTTGATGTTTTTGGTTTTGATTTGTGCATTTTTTCCTAAATATTCCATGCCAAAATCTCGGTGCATGCGTGCTTCAATAGACCTGCAAAACCATATATATATATATATATATATATATATATATATATATATATATATATATATATATATATATATACGTGCTCAATATCAGTGGTATACATATATTCAGTTATATGGATATGAGTGAGTGACATTGCGGTGATCAGACAAACCAGACATGCCAATGAATATATTTTCCCATTCCTGTCATATTTAATAATCTATTCTTTCTCGACAAGGACTAGCCAAACATTTAATTAAATTCATATCATAAGTCACAAGCGGAATTTGAGCCATCTTTGTTGATTTTAGCCTTGTAGACCTTAGTTGGATCGAAGACATTGGTCTTCTGCTACCAAATACGCCATTCTACCTCTCCCTTAAAAGCACTACTACAGGGACATTGATGAGTTTCGTGAGTATCAATGCCTGGTTCATCCAGACGCTTTGGGTACTTTCCATAGATGGATTTAGATCTCTATTTTTGTGCCAGACCATTTCTCTGTTACAGCAGTGGGAGATTCGGGAGATTTTTCGTCTTGCTTATCTATATTACATCTAACGTGTTTCGTATTTATTTTCTTTGTTTAATGATGGAAGTATTTTTAACACTCTCGTGCAGCATTCATATACTTATCTGGTGTCGTTTCTAAGTAATTTTCAACGCCTGTGATTGATATTTTAAAAGATATTTCTAGCTGAATGAGTCCTTGTCCACCAGCTTTCCTATGGAGTTATATTCTTTCAACATCAGCTATAGGGTGGTGCACACGATGTTCAGTTAGTAGCTATTGGGTCAATATTGGTCATTTATATTTGAATTAATTGATCAATATTGGTCGTATATATTTGAATTAATGAGGTCAATATTAGCAATTAGCTACTTGGCAATTAGTGCATACTACAGTGTGTGCCATGTTGCATTTTTAATTTCGCATAGGCGCGTTGTTTGCTTTTGATTTTATCGGCTACACAGTATACTAATGTCAGTTGGGCACCGTCTGTGAGATAATTCACTCCGCCAGAAAGTTGAATATGACATTCTGTACTGCTTGGCATTCGCACTCAAATGCGAATATTTCAGAGTGTTTGGTTGTTAATCAGAAGAAAGTGCAGAGGATTCGGAAAGAGTTGGATGATATATCCAGTCAACATCAATCTTGTTTGGAGTGATAGCGACGTTATGCCTCCATTCATCTTCCTACAGAAGACTTGCGAGAGATTTCGAAGTAGTCTAC